>JAEANM010000838.1:0-31671 GCA_017656035.1 Myanophis thanlyinensis
TTTTTTATTTTGATTTTATATATAATTATATATAGTTATATGTAAATTATATATTATATTATTTTATTATAATAAAATTGGGGAATAATCAATATCAAATCAATTGTCAAAATACAACATGTGTACAATGAGATTGACTGAGCTTCCCTCCAAGTGACCCCACAACCCATATACAACCCCCACAACCCTGAAAAAGGCTGAAAATCCCCAATCCAGTGAATCCTACTAACACAGTCCTTCTGCACCATGTGATAATATTGCACATCGTGCCAGCCCTGCAAGTTCATCATACTGTTGTTATAGTTGTTTTCCATTCAGAAGTCTGACAGCCTATGGATAAAAACTGTTCTTTAGCCTGTTTGTGCAGCTGCCTATGCTCCATATCTCCTTCCTGATAGCAGGAGAGTAAAGAAGGGCTGACCAGGTTGTGTGTCGTCCCTGAGAATTTTCCTCACTTTTCTGAGGCAGCTAGTCTTAGCAATGTTGTCTAGTAGTATCAAGGGACAGCCCACAATGTTTTGTGTTGTGCTCACCACCCTCTGCAATGTCTTTCTATCCATGGCTTTCAGGCCAGCATACCACACCATGATGCAATGGGTGAGGATGTTTTCTATTGTAGACCAGTAGAAAGACGTCATTAGTCATTGTTCCACTTTGTTCTTTTGCAAGATCCTAAGGAAGTAGAGTCTCTGCTGGGCCTTTTTGGCCACCTGGGTCAGGTTGGTTTCCCAGATGAGATCTTTGCCGAGGTAGACTCCCAGGAATTTAAAGGAGGAAACTCTCTCCACACAGGCCCCTTCGATGCAAAGTGGGGCAGATTCCTCTCTCTTCCTCTGGAAGTCTAACACCATTTCCTTGGTCTTATTGATGTTCAGGTGCAGGTTGTTTTCCAGGTACCATGTAGATAGTTTTTGAACTTCCTCCATGTATACTGTTTCGTCTCCACCTCTAATAAGACCCAATATGGTAGTGTCATCTGCAAACTTAATAGTCACAGTAGATGGGTCAAATGGCACACAATCATGCGTGTACAGTGAGTAGGGACTGAGTACACAGCCCTGTGGGGAGTCAGTGCTAAGCTTCAGGGAGGTGGATGTGACAGACCCAGCCCTCACTGTTTGTGGCTGGTCCTGCAGAAAGTCTTTAATCCAGTTGCAGATGCAAGGAGGAAAATCCAAGTCAGTCAGCTTTTTGATAAGGATGCTCGGCAGAATGGTATTAAAAGCCGAGCTACAATCTATGAAAAGCATCCTGACGTAGTTTCTGGGTTTCTCCAAATGGCTTGCTAAGAATGTAAAGCACTAGCTATGGTGTCATCTGTTGACTCTTTGAATATTATATAATATAATTGATTATTGATTATATAGTAATTAATCCAATTATTATTACAAATATATTCTTAGAAAAAATATCTTCCATTCAACTGCCTGGACAATTCCCTTCAGGTTTTTTTGGCATTGATTTATTTATTAATTTAATTTGCCATTGCCATCTCCTTGGGACTGAAAGAAACTGACTAATCAAACGTCACCTGACTGCCCTTGTGCCTAAAGCAGGACTAGAACTTACAGCCTCCTAGATTCTAGCCTGATGCCTTAATTACTTCACCAATCTGCTTTTTAAAAATAATAAAATATGTGTTCCATAATTAGAATATACTGTCCATGGGAAAATGATATATTTTTTAAATAACAACTTTAGTAGAATGCTCCTATGCTACTGAAACAGGTTACCAAGCCATAGTGGTTGGTAGTAGCTATAAAGCCACAAGAGAAATGAATCAATTATGTTTATAATTAGCTATAGGTATATGCCAATCTTTTCTAGCCTAGTACTTTCCATGTATTCTCAATAGTATTCTCATTCTTCGCAGTAATGGCCACAATGCATTGAGATGTTAAGAACTGTAGTTCAATATATAAGAGGTATCCAGTTGGGATAGGCTAAATAATTCTACCTGTCAGAATCTAAAAGGACATTTTATTGGGGGGATTTCTGCTGAAGGATATTGGCCATTTTCTACAGTAAAATTTAGGGCCTTTTAGATTTGACACATTTTCTCTTTTCCTGTTGCAAGGTCGCAGAGAGGGCGAAGGGGGAGTTGGAAGCGGCAACTCGGAATTGTTATCTTGTTTTCATTCTTTTAGGTCTGGTTCTCATGATAACTTTCTCTGGACATTTCACACCTGTGAGGGGAAATGTCTTAAGGGGTCATTGGATCTCTTTTTGAAATAGTTGGAGGGAAAGTAACATGTGATAATTAGTGGGGTGGAATTTTCAGTTTTACTTGGGTGGAGAAAGCCCAGGAATCTTTAGATTCGGATTTCTACAGACCGTACCAGAACAATATCTTCAATAAAATCTTATTCCTTGGACTTTGTCTTTTTGGAGTTCTGATTGCATTGCTGATGTTGTGTGGAAACCTGACACTACCTATTAACTGGAATGTAATGGATAATGTCTCCATTCAGGATAAATTTTGCCATGACAAAAGTTAGTATTTTCTATCTCCAGATTCTGTGATATTCTCTCCCAATGTTGTAACAAGTTCTACCTACATTTTGTATTTAGTTCCTTCATTTGTTCAATGGCTCTGAGAAACAGTTGATCATAAAAATTGAGGCAAGGACATTCACACTTTTCAGATACTGCAAACATCTGGAATCTTAAGAGTTCATTGTTGATCCTCTCATAAGATGATCATCATTAGAAATGTGACTTCTGGAGTTTGAAAATGGTTGTAATAATGGTTGCAAGTCACAATCCTCCTATTTACCTATTCTAACTCCCCTGATTACTCTAAAGTATCTACCCAGTTTACCTTTGTTTTATTTTCTTTGATATTTGATTACATTTCAAAACAAACCAGTACATTTCAGCCACTTACCTTTCAGTTCTTTCTTATTTGGCAAATGTTTTTCTCATGCTGAACTAAACAAAGGATAGTCCTGGGACTTTCTGCATGCAAATCAAGCACTCTATCACTGAGCTATAATTTTTCCCCTTCAACAAGGAAATGGAAATCTGTAGTTAAGTCCCACTGGACAAGCTTTATTTCAGTTGTTGTATACTGTAGTAGCTAATGAGGGAGTCCTCCCCAAAAATGGAATATTTTGGGGAATATTAAAAGACACAGAATATTTTCCCTAAGGAGAAATGGAGAAATATTTTAACAAAGGCAGAAAGCAGTCCCAGTCATCTTGCATTCTCAAATCTTTATAGATGGATATTTTTTACCTATTAACAAAGACTGGGTCAATTTATTCATAAACAAAATGGCTTCAGCTACAACTCCCACAGAAGGCTGGAGCTGATGGGATTAAGAATGTATATCTTCCACCCAAATTCTAAGGACAGGACATGACCTTTAGGACATAATAGGATTTATTCACCACTATTAGAATAGCAAAAGACACAAGGCTCATGACATTGTATAACCTTCTGGAGCATCTCAATCACCAAACCCCAGAACCCTATAACAATCCATCTACTCACTCAGCCATTTTGCCAGCCTGCTGCTGTCAGTGATGTTTCTGGAAACCATATAAACAGAGGTCTTCTTTCCTTGTAGCCAGGGTCCATTTTATTTCCAGTGTCTTTCTCTTGGCTTGGAATCGTACTGGATTTTTCTTCCTACACTAATGAAATCAAATATCTTTCAGGCAATGGCAAACTAGAAAAATATTGTGCTCACAAAATTCTACTATATGTTCCTATGTCATTTATGAGAGGATTTGTGTATTTCTTGCACCCATCTACAAGTATGTAGAGATAATAACATAACAATTGCATCCTAAATATATTATTTCCAAATTGGTTTGAATTCTTCCAGCTACTAATTTTTTTTCACTTTCTGAAGACTTTTATATTTGTTAAGGATTAAAAAAAAAATACATACTAAAGAACTATATTATAAATTGCATGTTATTTTTTGATAGATGAATTTGGCTGAAAATGTAAAATATTTGCTTTGATAGCAATAGCAAGAGCACTTAGACTTATATACCACTTTATACTGCTTTACAGTCCTCTCTAAGTGGTTTTACAGAGTCGGCATATTGCCCCCAACAATTTGGGTCCTCATTTAACCCATCTCGGATGGATGGAAGGCTGAGTCAACCTTGAGCCTGATGGAATTTGAACTGCCAAATTGCAGGCAGCCATCAGTCAGCAGAAGTAGTCTGCAGTACTGCACTCTAACCACTGCACCACCAAGGCTCTTTAGGACCTTCTAAAATGCTAATAGTATTTTTTTCTGGGAGCTTAAGACTAGCCCATTCATCTATGTAGTCATAAAAACCTCTCTTGCCAACCCCCAACTGTCTTTTTACTGCCTGCTCCCTTTTTAAGAAAACACAGATAGACAAGCAATAGACAAGGCTCAGAGAAGGGTCTGCAACCTTTGTCATTATCACTATATCTCCTAGGAAACATAGCTATTGTATTATCCTCTGCTTCCCAAGTATTAGAGAAAAACTTCAGTCCTATGTTGCCTGTTAAGATGAAACATTTGTTACGCAGAAGATCTGCACTTTCCTCTTTACATTTCTATCCTCTGCTGTTTAATAGGAAATTATGTTCTTCAGTACAATTAGAAGTGTCATCTATAGTTAAGAAAAGTCTGGCTTACTTTCTACTATCTTCAGTGCATCCTCCCTATTGTTGGTTATCTGCATTTTGTATCAAAAGATTTTTCTTTGGAGAAAAGAAGAATGGGGAATTGGCCCAGAAAAGACTAAATAGATTTGCTGCAGAAAGATTAAGAATGTTCACTTTTCCTATGATTCAAATCACACAATTTTATATCATCTTTATCATTAGGTTCAAGCCTTGTGGACTAACCATTTTTACCCAGCAAACATAAAAAGTGTGAAAACAAAGCATGAATATCCATGTATCCAATAGCAGCATATCTGGAAGTTTTATTGAGGTATATCTCAATAAAATGTATATGCAGGCTTTAAAAAGATAAACAACTGTTGCATGAAATATGAAGCTATTATTGCAAATGTATATTACATCGACTATATAATACATCGTAAGTATTATATCTAACCATTTCCTATTTTGAGAAATTGAACTTAGAAGTAGTCCTTGGGTTATGACCACAAACTGAACCACATAACTATGTTTGTAAGTCATCATGGTTGTAAAATGGGTCACCACATGACCAGGTCTGATTTGCAAACTTTTTTTGAAACAACCATTAAGCAAACATGACTGTCAAAAAGCAAATGCTATGATCATTAAGTGAGTACAGCAGTCATTATGGGAGCATATAGAATGTTGCTCGAAACCAGAAATAAATGCCAGTCACTAAATGATCAGTTGTAAGTTGAGAACTACCTTTATAGAATGTCACTGTAGCATCATGTCCTTATGTATATTACCCTAGGAAAGGTATATTATTTCAGAAACTGTGCTGCGTTACATAAATTAAATCATGAATTTATGCCATGCTTTGAATAGCCTTACTAACATTTACAACACGAGTCTCTGGGTGATTGTTAAGAGATGTTAATGATTCACAGTGGTATTTTAAATTGCTACAATTAATTCCCTAGAGAAAATTTGTCTTTTTATCTATAAAGGTAATTATGCTTCCAAGTAACTCATGATTATGAAATGAAAGACTATCAAGGACATCTGAAATTTTAGTAATTGGAGATGGATGGCCTACAGTATATTATTTCGCACAATTTTTAGTTGTCAGAAAAATGGTCTCTTACACCATAAGGTATGGCAAACTATGAATATACTTCATTATAATAGCGTTCTACTTGGATTCCACAGAAAATCATCTGTATTTTTATCTAGAATTCTTTGGTTATGCTTTATGTTGCCCATTTATTTTATTTGTAAAGCATTTTCCTTCTGTTCCTAATAGACTTTTTTCTTTTTGCAGAATGTATAAGACTCTTAACAAAAGTTGTATTACATTTCACAAAAGGTAGATTATGACATCATAATGCCTATTATTTTAAGTAATTGTATTCAAAGTTTGTAGCCTAATTATAAAAACATTTATGGATATTCCATGGCATTTTGTACAAGGGTGATTTTTTTTATTAGACATCTAAAAATAATAAGTGCACAACCCACTTTTTAATAAAAGCCTTTCTCCAAATGTCATGTTATCTTACCATGGTGCTCTGATTAGGTTATAAATGAGAATGCTCTGTAATGGCTCTCCTGCTTCTCCCTTTTCTCAGCCTAGAGATATAGTCTTCTTCAGAAGATGAGTTCCTACATACCAATAAAGGAGAATCATAGTAACTCAGGGTTGAAATGAGGTTTCTTTGGTGCTCTCTGAGTTTGGTTGTTTTCTTGCAAACAATTCATCAGCCAAACTAGGTAACATCATCGATGCTAGCATTGATGATATAATCTAGTTTGGGTAATGAAACCTTTGCAAGAAAACAACCAAGCTCAGGGATCCCCAAAGACCCCTTAGTCCCTACATAAGATCCTACAATCATAAAAAGACACAGACTGCTCTTCCAGAGAAGAATAGACAGCTGTCAGCTAATGTAAAATGACCTCAGGCCCTTTATGGCTTACCCAGCAGGGTCCAATAAGAGCTGTCCATAGTTCTTATTTCTGCTGGGAGAAGTCAACAGGCCAGCTCAATTGACTCCACCTACTCTTCGATTGTTTCTATTTCCCTTGCAAGTTCTAACCTTAGTAGAACCAGTGACAACGTGTTCTATAACTGGAATCACATTGTTTACAGCTAGTTCAATTAAATCCAAGAATCCAGAACAAAATTGTTAAGCATAGGAATGAGATATTAAAAAACAAAAAAAGACAGCAGGACACAGTCAACAAATCTAAATACCTGGCAAAATAGCATTGAACTAAAGAATCAACTGAGCTTAAGCAGAAAGGAAGTTTCAGAAATGGGAAAGAGCTTTCTTCAAATACATTTTGGTTTTTATTGTCATGGATATTTTGTTGGAAAAGACAATACTTAAAATATGACCCTAGCAAGGTCAAGATAAAAGATGTTTATTTGAACAAGATGAATAAGATATTGTAGGCATTATGAGAATGAAGTCTCAGAACGAAGAAAACCTTCTTCCAATAAAAGAAGGAAGATTGGTCCATTGTATTCTATGTTAGTAAGTTTACTTTAAAAAGATGACATGCAGCTGTATAAGTTGATATTAATACATCATTATCAAATTGTGAAGTTTATGTTTAAAGCAATCAACAGGCTTATTAATTTTCTGAAACAGCAGAACAGATTTTGAATATATACAGTATATTTGGCAAAAGTGACAGCAGATCATTGATGACAAACTAGGAGATAAATTAATTTTAAAGGGGAAATATTGTAGTTCAACAGTGTTTTTCAAAAGAGGACAAAAACACAAATTATCAAAGTAAAATTTCACAGAGGTCAAAATGTTATGAATGCAGATGTTGTCTTATACTGGGATTATACAATAGAAAGAAGCAAACTTAATCTACACACACATATATATAACTTTTTAGTATATTTCTATTTGTTCTTGTACATATAGCATATTTCTTTGTATTTCAAGTTGGAGATCAGAATTTCATTTAGATTCAACAACTCATATATAAGAAGTACAAAGTAAGATTTCCTTTCTTCCTTCAGTCTTTTGAGTGCATTTATAATCTTATTTGTATTGTTCTGTATAACCTTGCTAGAGTTATATTAAAAACTGAAATATGCAGTTTAAAAAAGAATGGGAATGTACATTATTTTGTTTCATCCTGCTTCTATGCATATAGTTGTATAAATTACTCTTGGTATTTTTTAGTTATTTCAAATTCTAGAATTGCTCGTATACATATACCCTCAAACTGGGTCTTTCTTTAGTTAGCTTATCTTTGATTATTTTTGAAAATCTGTTTTTTAATAAAATCTCCTCAGAACTCTTTCTCATACATTACAAATTTTTAAAAGAGGGAGAAAGGATGTGATTTCTTTTGGTATAATGTCCTTCATATGGTGTATCAATGAATACAGGGGTAGCAATAAGAGACAGCAATAGAGACAAAAGTCTTGCTTGGGTAGCTGAGGTGACTTTGTACAAACTGAGACAAGGATGTCTGGAAAAGGGAGCAAAACCACAGGACAAAATTCTTAAAATGGCAAATAAAAAGGATACAAATGTTTTTCTTCTCCTGAATTAATACAATGCAAAAGTGCATAAAATGAGAAAATCTAAGGAAAATCTGAAAGGGAAATGTAATAAAGTTTGAAAGCTAGGAAAACTTGTCTATCTGTGTGTCATCTCTCCCATTCAAAAAGCACTGATTGGCAAAAGAAACCTAGGCATTTTTCCAGCTTTGAAGTACTGAAAGGTTCTTCAAGGGTTCCTTATAAAGGCCTCTGTTTGCAAAGAAATTTAGGACTTGGTGGGAAGCTTCTTGCCCCCACTCTATAGGGAAGACAATTTTATTAGATCCAGTTCAGAATGTAAGACAATTTATTCTTTGGTTTCTATTTTTTTTAGGCCATTGGTAAGCAGCACAGTGCCTCCCTAAAGTTACTGAACCTCAATTCCTGTCATTCCTTCCATTGGCTCACAAGGCAAGGTGAAAGAAAGGAGCTAGCTCAGTGATGAAATTCAGCCGGATCGCACCACATCACCCGAACTGGTAGTAGAGATTTGAAATTGGCCCCACCCACTCCTGCCCTTATCCTTCCTTATATGAGCTTCGTTTTTTTTTTCTTACTTACCTGAATCAGCTGTTTGGAGCATCTATGGAGCCTTCCTGATGATCCCTGCTGCCTTTGGTGCTTCTAAAAGCAGTTTAAAGAGGTGCACTGCGGCGCGTTTGGCACACATACACGCGCATTGAACCAGTAGCAAAACCAGTCAGATTCCACCCCTGAGCCAGCTTAACCTGATATTTCAATCAACTTGCCATTGGAATTAACTTGCTCTTATAGTGTTAATAGCACTAGCAATAACACTTAGATTTTTTTTTAACACTTCACAATGCTTTACAACCCTCATGGTAAAGTAGTTTACAATGTCAGCATATTGCTCCCAACAATCTGGATCCTCATTTTACCAGCCTCAGAAGAATGGAAGGCTGAGTCAACCTTGAGCCAGTCAGGACTGAACTGCTGGCAGTCAGCAGAGTTAGCCTGCAATACTGCATTCCAATCACTGTGCCATCACGGCTCACTTAAACCATTCTTAAAAACCATGTATTAAAATGTTAATGGTTTGAAATATTATTATAGTCAATAAATATTTATGTATAAATATGATACATTATAAAAAATGCCCAATTTTGTAGTGAATCTGTACCTTAGATTCGGTTACCAGAAAAACATCAACTTTTAGTTGCCCCCAAGATGTCGTTCAGATTTTTATTCAGGTCAGATCTGATTCATCCATAATCAAAAATGGAGCGTAGACACAATATAATTACTTTGGAGCCAAATATATTAAGCATACATTCTGATTAATGTACATTTTTCTTCAAGAAGCAGTCTGAGAGCACCTGGCTACCCGGAGAAGAAAAAGGGTCCATTTCACAAGCCTATCTTGGGAGGATGTCTTCTGGCTTAGAAAATACTCTAAGCCTTGAACTGTGGAGAGTCTGTAGGGGAGCTAAAAGTTCCCCTTGCTGTCAAAGGTGAGAATCCCACCGGAAGTCATGTACATTTAAAAAATAGTATTTTATTTTTGTTGTCACCCACTTTGGAGTATTTCCCATGGACTAAGAATTCATTCTAATTCATCCATCAGTTAGTAATTGCCTCAAAAGCATTTGTTATGGGATTACAACTACCTTCTCTCTTCCTATTTTTAATTCCCACTTCTTCAGGGTTAGCTTGTAATCTATGGGGAGGCAACTGAGTTCTATAAGAAGGGTTGGAGGAATATTCCCAGTTCCCATAGATGGAAGCTGCCCTTCTCATCCCCTTAAGTGACCACAGATTGTATAAACTAAGATGGTTTAGAGACAGGCTTCTCAGTAAAGCCCTTTTTTCTTTCTAGGAATCTTCAGGGAAGAGGGTCATAGGGAATCAGAATTAGGGCTGTTTGAGACTAATTCAAAGCTACCTGAATAACTGACTGTAAACCCTGCTAAGCAGATCAGTCAGTGTACTAGCTATTGAGGTCCTATAGATGGCGCTAGCAGCAAACTGCAGTCCTAATACTGGCCTCTGTTACTTACATGATCTCATTTCTCTATCTTCCTTGGCCTGGAAAGCCCCATGTCCTGTACCTGGCACAATGAACTCACCTTACTAACATCACCACTATTCTTAAGGATTGGTTGAGAGATTTTACCAATGATGCTGGTTTTTTTTTTTTTTTTACCAATGTGGCATCTATTCTCCAATCCAAATACTGTATCCATGTTACTCTTCCTTGCTTGTAAAAAGGGTATAAAAATAATAAAGCTATGAAGGTATTGAGACATCAATGACTGGTTATTGAACTCTCACAAGTCAGAAAATCAACTTCATGGGATACTATAACTATTTTATGAAAATTGGTTATAATAATGAATCTTGCAAATGTGATGATTCTGTATCTTGTCTTCCTAATAATTCAGTGAACTAGAGAGACATCTGCCCATAGGTTATTTCATTGTTCTGGACTTTTAAAATATTCTTGAACCCTTTTTGCCTAATAATGATTCTTGCATATTCCTGTCAAGGTCATTTTCCTTACTCTCTACACTGACTAGGTCAGTTAGCTGAATTTTGGAATATGATCCATGAACCACTTACGCAAATAATATAAACCTAGCTATACTTTAATTGTTCAGAATAGCTTGGGGAATCTTTCTGGATGAAGAGCATATTTTTAAACATCTTGCGCTAACATATAGTAATTAAGTACACTGACTTAGAGGTTATAATGCTTCTCTAATGGACTGGCCTCGGTATCTACCAGCAGAGGCAGCCCATCTCAATAGGTTAGGGCAGATCCTGGCAACTGAAACAGACCTATTGAGTTGATTGTGTCTATTTACTGTGATGGAGTTCACCAGTAGTGGAATTCAATTTTTTTTACTACTGGTTCTGTGGGCGTGGCTTGGTGGATGTGGCTGGGGGAGGTCACATGACTGGGTGGGCAGTTTCCTTAAGGAGGGCAATAAAGATTAGGCTAGAAACAACACCAGAATGTTTTTTTTCCTGCCTTCCTTAGAAGATTAACCCTGTAAAGTGGAAAAAAACAAAAACAAAAAGAGATTTCTTCTAACAACCAGTTCTCTGAACTGCTTAGAAAATTTACTACCGGTTCTAGCGAACCTGCTAGAACCTGCTGAATTTCACCTCTAGAGTTCACCTCAAATAGTAGCTCACCTTTGCTTTGGTCAATTTGTTCTCCAGTGTATGTTATATTGTACTGCATAGCTCATATAACACCTACAATACTCTCTTCCTTATCTCCAGTAAAGTCCTGAAATGGGAACACATTAAATCACTATGCAGTAAAGAAAAGAATCAAGAAATGTACATGCTTTAAAGTAGAAGAACATCACCAAAGGACAGAAATAACAATATACTTTCTCAAATATTTAAATGGATTGCAGAAAAAGTCTATATTAACAGGCTTCCTAAGAAGCCTATTAATGCATTTTATCAATATTATCCACTCTTGTGAGATGAGATTTATGCTCCAATGGAGCATTTTCTGAAAGGAACGAGATTTAATATAACACACTCGTATAAATCATTATGTTAAAAAGAGTAAACAACAGAGTGTTAATTTATTTTGTTATTAAAAGTTAAATATATTTATAGTTGGAGAGAAGTCTGACTCATTTGTTTTTCTAAAAAAATCATAACATATATGGATTCAAAATATGATTATTGTATTTCTAAATAATATGTTTGAAAAGAGGAAGAATAAATAATGTAAAAAGAACTAATAAAATTTGACCCATATTGCATTTCTATCATAATCTTAGTAAAGTGAATGAAATAAGTTGTTCCATTTTGTCATTCTTACTATAATATTCATCACTGGAATGATGTCAAGAAGCATTTAGAGTGCATTCCATATTTTACGAATTAAAATACTCTGTCATAGTCTTGATCTTTTAAATATTCTGCTTTTTTTCCTTTTTTCCTCTATATTTGGAGATTTCTCTTTTTGCTGAAAATGCATTACATTACTAAGAACAAAATAATCTGATGAGGATTTCTTATTGCATAATTCAAATGCAGAAAAAAACAATTAATAGAATCAATCAATTTTTATTCTGCCCCATTATTTAAGGTAAACTTATACAAGTGCCAAACTTTGTAATAATGATACTAATGGTTTTTTTTTTACTAGAAAAGTCATTCAAATGTTTAGGGTTTTTTGGTATGTGATTTAAAATTTGGTGTGCACAAATTTGGAAGATGTGCAATCAGATTTGTTTGTAGGATATTTCTGATGAAACTCAAAGGTAAGATGGGAAAGAAGAGAGTACTTAAAACACACTGAAATATCAATTAACCTATACTGGAATAACATGATCAGGTTAGTGCAATAAAGTAGTGATATTGCTGATTGTACATTATGGTTAGAAATAATATGTAGGGATTCTATTTTTAGATAAACTCACTGAAGTTACCATGTAATTGTACAGACTGAGCCTTGGTCCTCTTTAATTATAGAAGGGAATGCAGAAATGCAACATTAAACTCTGCATAGCAAGCGAAGTGAAAATCTGGATTAGTCAAGCAGGGTATTCTGCATATTCTGGAGCCTGAGCTCTTTTTGTCCTTGCTAGTCCTAAAGGGCAATATGTTTTTTTCCCTCCTGCACTGTAAGATTTAGCAGCTATATTTTAAAAAGAAATTCTGAGTTAGAAAACTTACTTTCTGCATTCAGATTCCATTTATTCCATTCCCCGCAAGCCTGACATGGAAAAAACATTTCCTTTGAGAAACTGACTGAGTTCCAACTTTATGTTAAATCATTATTTTTTTAAGCAGTGTTACAGGATTTGATATACAATGCACTAAACTATAAACCATAATTTACAAACCGTCATGCTTCAATTTCTTACAAGTTATGGCAAAGCAAAGAAACCACATTATGCTGTAGCACCATGTGTGACCAGGCCAATGGTAGGAATTCTTAAATTTAATCAACCTTAAATATTCCATAATTATTCTAAATCAGAAATAGGTTGCCAACTAAATATGATTCACTAAGAATAAGACCAGAATTAAAATTAGAATATTTGTACCAAATTGAATGGAATATTGAATGATTTTATCTTCATTATAAGGTTTTAAGAAAGTATTATATGAATCTAATTTCACTGAATATATTAATTGCTCTAATTCAATAATCTAAAGTGCTAACATTGATCATGTCTGCAAAGGAAGGTATTAATTTAGTTACTGCTGATCATACATTTGTTAACAAGGTTGCAAAAAGCTTATGGGTACATAAACCATATTACAAACATACAAAATGTATACCTTTGTATAGCCTGTGACAAATTTACCCATGATTTATCATGATTATCTCAGTTATATAAATATGTCTTCCAAACTGTCCATAAGAAAATTATTAAGACTTTTGTTCATAATTTCTGCTAACATTCCTGGCAAAGTAAAATATGTTGTTACATATATTTTCCCTGCACGTTGTAAGAAATTAGATTGTCAGTTTTACAGGATGCAATGAGCTTTTTTTTCATGAGTTCATGCAAATTATCATTTTCTAGTGCTGGGCAATCAGTATCCTGAGGATTTTTGAAATGTACTGTATCATCTTACAGGTTGCCAAATGTTGTCCATATCAGCATCGGCAGGCAATTGGAGAGGATGCTGAAAAAAATCCATACGTAATCTACCTCTGTGCCATAATTTTGCCCTTCATACCTGCTTGATTGTAGGAGTGTCAGATTGAAATGGAATTTTTTCTTGCTTTTGAGGATGAATAATTACAATGTCAGGCCTTTACAGGATTTATGCTATAATTGAAGTGAAGATGTGAGAGTTAATTCTCACAAAGAGAAAAACATTGTTATCAAATCTGGGTTTTTTTCCCCCAAAACAAAAGATAGTTGGAAATTAGGCTTCCTGCCTCCATTTACTCCATTGCTATACTGGTATGTAAGAATGATGTTGGGAAAACTGCCTGGGGAATGATCAGATAAGAGACAGCATAGTCCACAGTTGGATAGAGACTGGAGTAAGAGGCTCAGAAGAGATCTTCTTCCCTAATTTCTCAATATGTGGGTGTGGATGTGGGTGGGGAAAGAAGAATTGTACTTTCAGACTTGAAATATTCTGTTGATGTAACCTTATAATAAAGTAGAAGAGCTCTACAGCTTCCATCAACACATATGCAAATAATGAAATTCTCTCTGAGCTTGCTATTAGATAAGGAAGAATGAATGAAGAATGAAGATTCCTCTAAGAATAAGGAAAGAGGAGAGAGAAAGAGGTGTGAGACTTACTTTTTGCACAGAGGAAAATAATTTGATACTAAATCTGCCCATTACCTATGTGAAACAAGGGAAACTTGGCCTGTCTAGATAATTTCATATCTTGACCAAAAGAAAGATATAAAGAAAATATGAGTTTTGATTTTACTATAAATAGAGGGTTTTGATACACATCTTCCATACATAGGGATTGTTTTTATAATGTCTGTTGCTTTTCTACAATCTTTACTTATCAGAAGTTGCTGGACTGTAGCGTGCTTATTTAATGGTTCAAGCCTGGTCTTGCCAAGGAGAAGCCTGAGCAGAGCTTATTGTTATCCTTCCTGATATTGCACAACAAAGCAACAGTACAAAAATTTTCATAGTTGAGATGAGAAGAAGCAGATATAACAAGTGAATTAAAAGATGTTGGAAATACCTGTTCTCAAAAAGCAAACTTTGCATGAGTTTTGTTCTCTGGCTTCATAAAGTAAGGGGTCATGGCTCTAGTATTCAGATACATACAGAACTTCAAGTAAGTGTCAATGACCTTAACTTTGCAAATTCATTTTTATCTACTTGAAAGATCAAAGTAGTTAACTTTTAGAGAATATGCAGAGAGACCTAGTGAATTTTTGGTGATCAGTCTACTAACAATACACTACTAGCCAGCCAACAACATATAGAAAAGTCAATTTTCCTAATGTTTATACATGTTTATCTCAGAAGAACTAGTCCCTAGATATAACATTGCAAAAGAGCTTAACATACAAATATTCCTTGAGGAGTTAACAAGATCTCACCCAGCTTTTGGCCACTTTTCCAAATTACCATGTGCTCTATACTGTTAAACACTATCAGAATATAATGGTTTTCACATTTCCAACAGCAACATCTGGCTTACACTTGATGGTGATTGTTTCTTCTTGATTTGAATCATCCAGCAAAGTCACATTAACACTATTAGGGGTGCTTACATTTAGACCTCTGCATTGAAAAGGGTGTTTGCCTTCATAGACTATATGGATCTTCTCACCATATGATCTAAAAGTGAGGACAATGGCTTTCCACTTGATACTCCTCCCTCCTTCCCTCCCTCAAATTGGGATCCAGAACAGTGAATATGACATTCAACCTTTTTTATTTTCCATGTGATTGGTGGAATCAGTCAACAGGAGGGTATGTGCCTGGAGCTAGTAAAAATGGTACCACTTGTCCCATCCATGGAATTACAACTGTGTACTAAGGGATATCCAAATATTCTATTTTAGTCAATTTTGTTCTCTTTTCTGTTTTTCAAGGAAATCTTTAATGGCTCAGCATTATGCCCAAGGACACTTGGCAAGATCCCTGGCACAAATATGTTCTGGAAAAATCTGCTCCCATGACATTGCCTTCATCTGATCCCAGACAAGAGTTTTCTTTATTTCCTCAGATATACTTGTGTTAATGTGTTTTCCCCCCCTATTCCAACGTGGCAAGACAGCCGTAATTTATATACAATATATTAAAGTTTTTCATTTTATGTCTGACAGCAATTGGGAACAGAGACATTAGAGTAGGACAGGAATTGACAATGAGAACAGCAAATTTTATGCCAGTAGAGTTTCTTGATACCTAAAAGTCAGGTGAAAAACAGTGGAAACAGTCCTAAATGAGATTTGGCTCTGTTTCTCTGTGAGCCGTGCATGTTCCCAAATTTTACTAATACTGAACATATTGGGCTGGGAAGGAAAGAGAGAATATTTAGGTGGACAAAGTAGATCAACAGGAAGCTAGTTTGGGCTTGGTAGAAAAGTGTGCCCTCATCTCATTGATTAACTATAAGGTCATATAGAATGCTAGCTTCTGATAGCAAAGTCACCTTGTATGAATCAACTCTGAGCTTGTGTAAGGGAAACCACTCAAAAACATAAATCAGTAATTCTATCTTTCTTTGCAAGGGGAATGCAAGTTGAAATCACTGAAGATATCTTAAAAGATCATGTAGATTTTGCTTGATTCCTTGTGGAATTATAAAATTTGAATGATATAAATAAATAGCCCTTTATGGCTTGTGTACTGATTCTTTACTCTTGATACTGTTTTTGCTATACACATTAGCCCTCTTGATATCTGTTATTCTGGAGTTTAAGATGAGTGTAACTTTCTGCTAAGAGGATTCACTGTCATTTTGTGTTAAATACTTTATCCAAGCATTCTGTATGCTATTGGTCCCAAGTAATAGCCCTTTAAAAGTAATTTCCTCTAGATGACTCCAAATGAGATGGCAGTCTAAGCTAATCTTTAAATCACATCAACACAGACTTAGTTCCTTACTACATCACACTTAATCAATGGGGAAATGCACAGGAGGGACACAGATAGACAAGCGAATGATCAAATGCTTGGATTTCATTAAGCAAAGAAATTGCATGAAGATGTATTTACAGGTTAACATTTTCAAGGACAATAAAAAAGGATTTGCCAACTTATTTAAAAGCAGTGGATCTAGGAGTGTATGCAGCTACTCTTGGGCTAAATCTCATTGTTTTTATTAGCATGACATCTGAAAACATCTTGAAAATTAAAGGCAGCAGATTTACAAATCTACCATAACTTGCATGATCTGCTGAGATGTCTGAAAAAGAAAATATTAAAGGCAATTTCTTATCAAAGGTTTAAATTGTTTACTTTTTAAAAATGATTGATTTTTATTATGTGCCACCAAGACAGCATTACTTTTAGTAACCATCCAGATATCTTCTCCAAGATGGTCAGTCCATAGACTGATCTTTAGGTCTTCTAACAGTATACCCATCACCACTATAATCAAGTCCATCCTACCTACCTACTTACCTACCTACTTACCTACCGAAAGATTGTAGAAAGAACTATTGCAACCAGACTGCTTTCCATAGAAAAACTAAATCTTATGCTTATCAGAAGATATCTGCAGATCTCTCACATCCTGGACATAAACTGTTTCAATTCCTCCTCTCAGGACAGTGCTATAGGGCATTTCAGGCCCAAACAACTAGGCACAGGAACAGTTTTTTCCCTTGTGCATCATTTGTTAATTCTCACAATGCTGTCTAACATCTATATGTATTCACCCATGTAGTATGTCTGTAGTATTATTATCCTTATTATCTTCTTTATTCCTATATGTATTCTCCCCTCTTATTGGTATGATGATGATGATGATGATTCTGTTGCTTTGCATGTACACTGAGAGCTTCTGCACCAGAGACAAATCCCTTGTGTGTCTGATCAGACTTGGACAAATAACATATTCAATCACTTTAGTCATCTCCCTTACAACTGGTCATCCTTTTCTTCTTTTTTCTTTCTTTCCTTAAAAATATTTCTATCATTAGATAAAAATTATGCCCAGAACTGTTCATATCAATTAAAAATAGGTCCTGTCCTTAGACTTAATTTTTTAAAGCTGGCGGAAGAGACAGGACAAGCAAGCAAGAAGTCCTGAAAAGTATTGCATTAGTTTGACTAAGCTAGAATGCTTCCATGAAAAGGATGCAGTTGATCCACTGTGTTGTTGTTCTAGCCAATGAGCAGATACCAGTATATGCTAGACTATGGTAACTAAATCCACTTTGATGTTGGACAATGGCAGCAGGATTTTGAGTAGTAGAGAGCTACATGTCATGTCATGGCCTGCTGACTCCATCCAGTCCAGATAGCTTTTTAGAATTGGAATGAGAAGGCCCATTTTACTCTTCATGTCAAAGTGCAACTTGTTTTTATTCCTGATATAACTATTGCTGTTTTTATTGGATCAGCTTGTGATCAATGTTTTTATATAAGACATAGATAGAGATAAAGTTTTTCTATCAGGGCATCCTGGTCTACCCAAACAAGAGAAGAAACATATTGCTTCCCTTTTGTCTTTCAGCCCCAATCCAGGAGCCTTCACATCCAGTTACTTTCACGATAAACTATTTTGTGTTAAATTTATATTTAATGACAAAGAAAGGGAGACTCGCTTAATTTCTTTATCAGTAAATATAAATTTAACACAAAATAGTTTGTTGCAAAAGCAACTGCCTATGAAGACTCCTGGATTGAGGCTGAAAGGTGAAAGGGAAACAATGTGCTCCTGTCCTTGTTTGGGTAGACCAGGTTGCCCTGATAGGAAAAACACATAATCTCTCCCCTGGTACATCTGACAATGTGAAGAGAACCTGTGGCTTAGAAATTAATACATCTATGTGATATGCAAGCAGCCCAGGTTCAAATCCCAGAAGAGTATGGCTAACTGATGAGAGCAAAATAGCTTCAAATAGATCTATACCAGTTTCCCTTTAGTTCTTTGTCAGTAAATATAAATTTAACATATAGATAGATACTTGCACATTCACTTTATTATTTAATGTTATGCTAGACATTGAAACAGCAGAATAATTTTGACATTACCTTCATCCCCTATGCACCCATATTCTATGCCTAAAATATTTCACTATCTAAAGACTAATTCCTATTTATTTTACATTATGTCTGTGCTTCTTTCATTTTATATTGTAAGCTGTCATGAGCTTCAAGGAGCTTGTAAGTCTAATGTGCAGTAAATAAATATTTCATTACTATTTTACATCAAAGTATTTTCTTTCCGATGAATGCAAAGAACAGCATGCCCGTTATGATTATTCACAGAACTGATTTTGAAGTTCCTGTATTAAAAAAAGATGGTGTGGAATTCATTGGAAATCTCATATTCATATTGAATATTGAATGTTGAATATTGAATCTATTGAATGTTATTTGATCCCTGGTATTTTACATCATAATTACATTTCAGAAATTAACCAATGTAACTTGACTTTCTAAATGAGGAGGAATAATGACCAGATTTATATGTATTGGGGTAGTGAATAATATTGGCCTGAATGCTTATATTCATGTGAAGTTCTTTTCAAGTCAGGGCCAGGAAAAGCAATCAGAAATAACATTGGCTATGTCCACATAAATATATATGAATATGAACATGAATATGTAATTTATATATATATATTATCTCTTCTCACTTCAATGGATGGTACAGTATGTGCCTTCCTTAATCTTGTTTTGAAGATTTGAGAGTTCCACATAGTATCCTATCTGTTTCTAGCACTGCACTCTTCTGAACAGAAAGCTCTGATGTCA
The DNA here is from genome assembly GCA_017656035.1 of Myanophis thanlyinensis. Classification (NCBI taxonomy): domain Eukaryota; kingdom Metazoa; phylum Chordata; class Lepidosauria; order Squamata; family Homalopsidae; genus Myanophis; species Myanophis thanlyinensis. The sequence continues at coordinate 19,531 of JAEANM010000838.1, forward strand.
TTCATGGAATCCATTGGAGCCACTCTCCCAGCTTAGAAGTGATATCTTTGAGTGGTCCTCCCATCACTGCAACCATTTTGGCTTTGACTTTCCACATTTTCTCTAGTTTCTCTTTCAGGCTGTAATTTTACTCCAGCTTCTTGTATTGTTTCTTTCTGATGTTGCTGTGGCTAGGCACCACTACATATATTATCCCCACTATCTCCTGGCATCTTCTATCAAACTACCACAATGTTTGGTTGATTGGCAAGTCCTTGCCTGTCCATCTGGATTTGGAAATCTCACTGAATCTTAGCCCTGTTATTCTCCATGGCTTTTTATAGACTCTCACATCTGGCATGGGAGGGTATAGCCGATACACTGTGCAAATGTTCCTCTGAAGCTTTCTTGGCAAGTTTTTTCCCCCAGTGGTTTGCCATTGCTTTCTTCCCATGGCTGAAAGAAAATGATTGGCTCAGTGCATCCAGCTGACTTTGTGTCCAAGGCATACTAGAACTCAGTTTCCCAATTTATAATTTGATGCCTTAACCATGACAGCAAACCGGCTCTCTCCTACTCTACAGAATTACATTTATGCAATTTTTTGGTAAAAATATAAAAGTGGTTTGCTGCTATCTTCCCCTAGGATGCTTTTTGTCTTCCCAGTCTAGCCTATAACCTTGTTATGTAGTATATATAGAGCCTTCAGAAGGGTGAACACCTGGAAAGCAGCAGGTCCAGACGGTATCCCAGGCTGCATCCTCAAATCCTGCGCAGACCAACTAGCTCTGGTGTTCACGGAGATATTCAATCTCTCCCTACTCCAATCAACAATCCCTACATGCTAAACAGTCCACCATCATCCCCATCCCCAAGAAACCACATCCCACTACCCTCAATGACTATCGCCCCATTGCCCTAACCTCTATAATAATGAAATGCTTCGAGCAACTAGTCAGAGACCTCATCACTTCCTCACTAACGGACACACTAGACCTCCTACAGTTTGCCTATTGGCATAACCACTCAACTGACGATGCCATCTCCCACCTCCTCCACACCTCACTCACTCATCTGAACACTGGAAAAGGAAACTACATCAAAATGGACTACACTTCAGCATTCAACACCATAATTCCCTCCATAATCCCCTCCACACCGACCGGCAAGCTGAAACACCTGGGCTTCAGCCCATCCCTATGTCGGTGGAGACCACAGGTTGTAAGGATGGGCGGGCATGTCTCAACCTCACTCACCCTCAACACCAGAGCCCCCCAGGGCTGTGTTCTGAGCCCCCTGCTATACTCCCTATACACATACGACTGCACAGCCACTACAGACTCCACCACCATAGCTAAATTTGCTGATGACACCGTTGTGATAGGCCTGATCTCTGATAACAACAAAATGGCCTATCTAGAGGAGATTAAAAACCTGGAGAGCTGGTGCCAGAAAAACAACCTCCTCCTCAATACCAGCAAGACAAAGGAGCTGATAGTGGACTACAGCACAAAGAAGAAAAGGACATACCAGACCCCCGTTATCAACAAAAGCCCAGTGGAGAGAGTGGATTCCTTTAAATACCTAGGCGTCCACACCTCACAAAACCTAACATGGACCCGACACATCAACACCGTGGTGAAAAAGGCCCGACAATGCCTATACCACCTCAGATGACTGAGAGACTTCAGACTGCCCCCAGCAGCGCTCTGAAACTTCTACTCCTGCACAGTTGAAAGTATCCTGACAGGCAATATCACTATGTGGTTCGGGAACAGCACTCTACAGGACAGGCAAGCTCTACAGAGGGTGGTGCGCATAGCAGAGCATATCATTCATACCAAGCTCCCTGAACTGCACTCCATCTACAACAGACAATGCCAAACTACAGCCAGGAAAATAATGAAGGACCCCAGCCACCCCAACAACAGACTGTTCACCATGATGTGGTCAGGAAAGTGCCACTGTTCCCTGAAAGCCAACACAGAGAGACTAAGGAGGAGCTACTTCCCACAGGCAATACGGATCCTAAACCAAACCACAACAAACCCAGGACTATAAAGAATCCCTATAATCTCAACCACTCCCTAACTTATTCTCCCTCCCTCTCTACACTATTCTCTTGCCCTACTATCTATGGTCGCGAGCAGTCGCATACACATTTCACTGCATTTCATATCATGTATGACTGCATGTGATGAATAAAAGTTGATTTGATATGATTGATTTGAAATAGAAGGATCAATAAAAATCTTATATTAATATATGCATTATGTTACCAAGCCTATAGGCTGCTCCAATTAGAACTGATTCAGAATAATATTTACTAGTGGTCTATCATCCAAGTACTAGCTAGATTTCAGCATATTTAGCTTCAACTTCAGGCTAGGGCTCTCATCTTCTGCTTTTCAAAAATGAATATGGAAAAGTAATAAAATATGTATTTACACTATATAATGTCATAATTCACTCTAAAAAATTCTAAAAAATTGAAGTAATTATATAATATAAATCCAGATATGCCCAATTAAAAGTTTTAAAACACTAACTCTGAATGCAGTTGGACTTAGTAATAGAATTTAAGGTTGTAACTTTGGCATGTAGTAAAAGAAAATAAATATATATTATATACCTACATACATTCTGGAATCACTGTTATGATTTCTACACAGGTGATAATTGATCTTGCAATACAATAGCTGGATGCAGGGACTGTTATCTCCTTGTGTTCTTTTTCCATTTTCCTTCTCACTCTTTTATTTTCCTTTGATTTTACAAAATTTGGTGATTGGTCAAAAGTTCTTTTTCTTCATAAAGAATCATAGTTGTGTTCCTTCATTAATTTCATCAGTTTGAAGGGCAAGATTCTTACTGCTTACAAACAGACATTAAGATTGCTGGTCTCTGATATTTGGCTCAAGAAACTTTTAAAAAAGGCATTAGACTGAAGCAGTCTATTGGAGAGAATTTTGAAATGTCTTAGAGAAACAGTAGAGTGTAATAATAACAAAACAGAACGCCTAATTGCCAAAGTCTATTTCCTTTAAACATATGGGGGAATGTGGATTACATTCAAAAGAATGCACTAGAGAACTAAAGAAGTTCTACAAACCAACTGAGATAGATTTTTCCAAGTCATAAGGGATAGAAATGCCACTCTTATTTGAAGATAATTGCAAGGTCCATAGCTAACAAGATGGTTTGGCTAAAAGCTAAGATTTCCTCTGAGAACTGGAAAGAGTTTTACAACAGGCTATACAGTTCCTTCTCCATTAGTTCGTGTGTCTTCTCATCCTTTAGTGTTTTCTCCATCCCAGTTGCCGCATTTATCAATGAAAAACGAGAAAGCAAAGCTCCCAGTAGTGATCTAATATTTTCTACACTATTGCAAAATTATGTCATTAGTAGGCTTTCCCACTTGCTTCCCTCTTCCCTATACATTTAATATATACTGTAACATATATTAACAACATATTCCAAATGCCTTAAAGATTGGATTTTTCCATTACTGTCTCACTATTTAACAAAGTCAACAGCATTACCACCTGAATTTCTTAAGTGTTTTCAGCAAATTATAGGCATGTTTTGTGTTATAACTTCTACAGCTTCTGAGCTGGCTAGAATAGGAAAAATGTCTTGCTAATAAATAAGTACACGGTCTTATAGTTCCTAGCAGAGAAATACCCACATGTATACCTTTGTGTCATTATTGATTTTAAAACCAGTTTTTGATTCCTTCCCTATGGAAAGATTCTGGTGGAAATTCTTTCATTTATCCATAGATCAGTGATTACTTTGATTAATTAGGATGGTGCACCAAAACAGAGTGCAAACAGGCCTGAATTATGGACCTTCTTCAGTATTTATCTGAACTGAATGCCCAGCACCTTGATCAAAGCAGAATTCTAATTGCATGCTTAACAATAGTCAGCCGGCCAGCTTCTTTATTCCAATGATGCAGTCATTCTCTCCTAATTTAGCTCGGCCTTAGAAGAAGTTTGGGGGCTCTAGCAGATGAGTCTGTTGAGAAAAGGCTCCTAATAAACTGTTTTGAAACCAAAATCATGGTTTTCTTGACTGAAATTAGATGAGTAACCATCAATGGCAGATAATAATAAATTAGTACAAATGTCATTTTTTGAGATATTCCAACTTTCTGTAATCTGTAATCTTTTGTAAACAAATTAAAATATATTTCCGATAAGTCCAACAACTGTCTCATGGCCATACTGGGTTTCTTTCACACCCAAAGAGTCAAGAACAAATCTCTTGCCATAAAACTTTTAAAGCAAAATCTATATCCCTGAATATAAGCATATACTGTAATAACCTAGAGCTCTTGGGAATCATCCAGTCCAGATTCCTAAGACTGCTACTCCAAGTAGCTTACAGTATTTTAAATGTAGCATTCCATTTAGAAACTGGGATCATATTGCTGCATTTTGCCAACTCTGTTCTGGTTCGCACTTCGCTTCTTAAGAGATTCCCTGGCTGCTGTGATTTTGTTCGATTTTTCTTTCTTTCTGAAAAAACTAGAATTCAGAATGATCTATAGCAGTGCAGCTTCTTATGTAAAGGTATTCTGGCCATGAGTCTATTCAGAGTTAATGACACAATCTGGGAGCAGATGTTATAAGCCTCCAAGTACAGCAGGGCAATTTAAGCAATCAATACTGGCAGGATATAAGCAGAAAATTGTTCATGTCAGCAAATTAACTATTCAGTATTAGCTCCTCCATATACCCCAGAGCTTTCTCCTTAGCCTGCTTTAATGCCTTGACCTCTACAATATTGGAGGCAAAGTATAACAATACCCCATTTGCCCTGTGACCTGGAGGAACTTGAGACACTATCCCATTTATTCCTTCAGTGTCCCTCTTCTATAGCAACTTGTGCTCTCCCTTCAAAATTGCACTTATATACTGTAAGAACTTTAATTGATTCTGAACAAGATTTCATTTGCTTTTCATTGTTGGATCGTAATTCCAACCTCTCCAAGAGAATTCAAATTACATTTTAACTATCGTTACATTACACAGGAAAACAGTCTCCTAATTTTACAATATTACAGGTAAATTTTTTGTCCTTAAGCTTTCTATGGCGTGTTGCTTTTTGTCTTTGTTACATCTCACTGGTCTGTAATTACACACAAAGGCATTCACTTTGTAATTTAATATTTTATTCCCAAAGCAGTTTTTACAATTTATTCAATTAATTTTAAGTATTTTTTTAGTATTCCAGTATTCATATTTATAGTTATATATTCTGAATCACTGTCTTTATTTATTTTACTTATTCTCAAAATGTCTATGTATTGGAATCTCGTAACACGTAGAAAAATTGTACAAAATGCTGATTGGTGACTAATTAAGATAGCAGTACTGAATAATATCGACAAACTGATACATGCACACACAAACACATGCATGTACACACACACACATACACACACAGAAACCCCTGAGAACTATAATAAGAAATTAAACATAGATTTATTCAACAAATTAATATACATAAGGACATGGTGAATAATTTAGAAAATCAATATGGAAAACCTGAATAATTAAAGGGTGCATAAGCAAAGATCGCTGCAGGTTAATGTTTAATATAGGCCTATTTAGTGACCTGTATGCTAGCAGTAATTGTTGAACCTTAATTTCATGAATAATAGTCACAATGGTTATAAGGAGGAAACTGAGAAAGAGATAAGCAGGTCACAGAGTCCAATACTTCTATGAAAAGCTTATGAATTCTCACTGAATTTTCTTGCTAAATTTCTGCTGAGTTATATAATTCCATCCCAAGTCTTTCTGCTCTCATAGATTTTGGGGCAACTGCTATTCTCTTCCTTTGTTCTCCCTGCCCCCAGAAAAGTGGCAAGTAGTTCCTTGGGTCAACACAGAAGCAGGAGCAGGAATAGCAGGGAATTTGACCAAGGCTCGGCTGAGGGTCATGAGGAGAGATAAAATTTCCCCAGTGTATATTATATGTGGAAAAGTGACTCAACAGATTTGTCTAATATTTTCCAAAATATGAGTGGCACGCAAACTCTTCTACTACCTTCCACTAGATGCCTTTCAGATATTTGTTGAATGTAGTCCTATCTATTGTGATAGGTAGCATTTAGTTCAGGCTTTCTTATTACCTGCTACCTGACTCTTTCATTTGAGATATCAGAGACTGAAACACAGGCATTTGGTAGGCAAAGCATGTACTCCCCCATTGAGCTATCAATGGAGATTCCACAGACTGCACTTTGGCTTCTATAAAGAAACAATTGTCCTCACTGGTGTGTCTCTTGGCAGCATCAGGCTCTCATTTATTAATGAAGAGTCAGATGGATTTTTCACCGGGATAGGGAAGAAACTCAGCAGGTGTGTTCATATCTTGCTGACACAGTGATAAAAGTGATAAAAAGGATTTCTATCGTGCATTAAAATATTTAGCACTCGTATCATAGAACAGATTCAGTCGTAGCAAAATCACAAACCTTGATAGGAAAAAGGAGCAATCAGCTAAATAACATCCTACCAGATTAATGCATACAAGGTATTTCAAGAATAATGAGAAATTCAACATGTGTTCTATCTACAGACACCTTGGTACTTATGTTATAAAGTATTCAATGTACAATATATAAACGTCTTAACACAATTTAACATGTAATTATTGCCTTTATTACCATGTTCTATTATCTTTGTCCCTGAAAATCTCTTAATATGCAGATTTTCCTGACCTGTTCTAGTTCAAGTACAACTAGTAGTCCAGTATATCTGGAAAGTAAAAGGTTGACAAAGATTCCCAATTTTTTCTTTGTTTTCTTTTTTTCCTTCCCTTCCCTTTCCTTCCCTTCATTTCACTTCACTTCTTACCTTTTCCTTACCTTCTCCTTTTCTTTCTTCATTTCTAAGTCCAACATTTTAATCATAAAATTCAGAATTGCCTGAATACTAGACACCGTGAAGCATAGTTTCCCATTTCACACCCTGAAATTGCTGAAACCTATTTTGAATTAGGAATTTAGGGCTTTAATGATTCTGTAAACTCATTTTTGCCTTAAATAATTATAAGACTGTTTATGGCAAAGATAAATAATATAATTATGGCAATTATAATAGTGGGGGACATGCTAGAAAAACAAATGCCCTTATAAGAAATCTCTATAAAAATAACTATATAGGATAGTCCTAGTTTCATCTTTGTAATAATAGAAGACAACAACCAAGAGTGAATTTATATGATTTGCACTCTCCTGTGATTCTACTTGGTGAGAGTTACAAGACACGTTGTACACAGCATGACAAAAATTGGACAAAAATGTTACCAGTATGGAATGATAACTACAGTACACCAACCTAGTACATCAGTTAAAGTTTTGGACAAAGAATGGGAAGATCTAGGTTCTATTTTACCTTTAGGATGACTTTGGGCCTGTCATTCTTCTCAGCCCAATTTACCTCACAAGATTGTTGTGGGAAATGTAAATTAGTACTAAAATGCTAATTTTATAGTCTCTTGTTCAGCTCACTATTGTGAAAGGAAAGGTAAAGTAATACTTTTAAATAAACAAATTTGGTAAAAAAATAAGTCTAAAGTTAATATTTCTTTCTTTCTATACCATGTCTAATACAAAATTGATTAATAAATTAAAATTTTATTTTAAGACATCAAATCTAATAAAACAATTCAAATGCTTAAATAAAAAAGGAATATGTATTGTTTTCCCTTTTTAATTTAAGCATTTTGAACTGTTTTACTAGCTTTGTTGTTTTAAAATAAAACAGTGGGCTAGACTAATCTTTTTCAACTTGGCACCCTTCAAACACATTGGGGCTACAATTGCAGGGAACTCCAATACACATTGGTGTACATGCATGACAGTAGGCAGTAGGCATTTAGGATTTCTACTAAGGATCTTTTTGAAATCAACTTGGGACACTAAAAATTAAATCTGATACCCTTTTGAATATGATCATGTCCAATGCTATTGTGATAAATAGATAAATGAAGAAAAGAAAAAAAGTAGTAAGCTGACTTTAGAGGCAGGTGTATTTGTTCCATATACAGGTGGTCAATTGCCTAGGAATAGCAGATGGTGATTCTAAATTAAACAATTTGTATGTTAAACGACTTTTGAGTCTCAGCTGGAAGATATCATAAAATGTTTGCTCTTTCTGCTAAGGACTAAATCTTTTTTTAAATGTAAATGTGCATTTACTTTTAAAACTTTAATAGTTTCGATATGGAAACTGCAAAGGAAGTATTATATTTAATTAATTTGAAAATGAAATCAGTTCTCAGAACCATTCTGCTGGAATATATCAAGTTGGACTGGATAGGAGTAGTGGGTAGGCTGATTAGGAAGGATATAGTCATCCATAAATTCTGTTCTGGGACCATTTATTGCAGATTTTTTTTTCTTTTAAAATTGCTATTTTTGATTTTTTTTTGCTTGGTCACAAATAATGATGGCTTCTTGATTCTCTGTAAAGCTTCAGTAAATGACCTAGCTGAAAGTCACCTAGAGCATTAGTGGCAGAAAATAAGGAATCAGTACAATCAATCATGGTTAAATGTCCATTTTAGGGAGTATACCATAGTGATAAGAATGCCAAAGTGTGACTACTTCTTCACAGATATTGGATCTTCACATTCACCTATGGCAGTCATTTAAAGGTTACCTAAGCCTTCTGGATAATGATAATAAAAATAATCTCTCTTCAGGCCCGTGACATGTCTGCAAATTCCCTTGAGATAAAACTGCTCACATTCACTCTGCATTAAATGTCTCTTGCACAAAATCTTGCAAGATAATTGGAACAATATCATGTGAACTATCTGGTATTCTGTTAGGCTTGTAGACTGAGATATGAGGTTTATAATTTCTGAGCTGGATCTCACAATGTTCTCATTTGTTTAGGAAGCTAGATATGGGTGCAGAGATTCAGGTGATTTTCAGTCTCTCTGTAAATGGGAAGTTGATACCATTTGCCCTGAAGTATGCACTTCTTGAAGACACAATTTCTTGATCTAAATATCAGATGATTTCCACATAAACTTTCGATTTTGGTTAAGATATTGGAGAACATATTTGCGGGATCTCAGAAAAAAATTGACTATCTGGATCTGTTTTGTGCTCAATTATTCAATGGGCATGGGAGGACAACAATGTTACTTGCTACTGGATCTGCTGAAATGTGTTTTTCTTGATTCTATTACACATCTTGGCAACCTTTGATATAATTGATTAAGGCGTTGGTTTTGCAGGCTATCCACCAAGGTTGAGTTTTGGAAATGACATTTTATGGTAATTCTCTTTCCTCAACAAGTGGTTTCATTTATTGAAAGACATGGTCGAGTCCTTGTGGACTCTACATGTGGCTTTCCAGGACTTGATCCTTTTCCATATGCTGTTTCATAACAACTGGGAACTTCATCGATGTTGTGATGATATTCTTGGTGTGCATTACCATTCCAGACTGGCCAGAGATGCTGACCTAGCATTTGGGATCAATGAAGAATTTAAGAGGACAAAGCTAAATCATCCCACTGTCAAAGAAGAGGAGACAGATCTTTGTAAGGTGAGTTCAGCACAGCAGGACGGAGGAGGGAAGCAATTGTGGGGAGCTGGGGGATGGAATAGGCAGGATGAATGTTGCAGTCATTCATAAGGGTGAATGACTGCCATGGTGCTGCAACATTTGTAATTTCAGGACTGTCTCATAAATACTTGGGGGTGGGGGTTATCACATAACTTTGAATGGTCACTAAGTGAATTGTTACAACTTGGTGATTACCTGTATTGGGGCATAGCACTGAAATTGCATGGTATCCTTCTGGAGTGGCTTTGGGGGCTGGAAATGGCAAGTATTATGTTACAGTGGTTTTAGAGTTCTAGCCCCTGCAATAAGGACTGTCCATATTGCAAAGGCTTTTTCACTCTTTTTAACAATTATAGTATATGAATATGCTAGGGGAATCATCTTTTGGTATAGGGTTCAGTATCATCAGTATACTGAGGATAATCAATTATAAATATCCATCTCTAGACAGAGATAGTTGCCTATCTCTAGATAGTTCTGGCTTGAGTTGCCTGGAAGCTTCAAGAATCAGGATATGGAGGAACTGGCCTCAGCTCAACCCTGGCAACACAGAATGGTTCTGGGTTGTTGCCCCCCTCCCCCCCCATCCAGAAGATATTTTATCTTTTGATAGAGTTAGACTGGTCTGAGCTGGTATGCAACTTGTGGGTTCTCCAGGACTCATGGCATCTGCTCAAGGAGCAGGTGGCAGCTATGGCTAGGGAGGCCTTTACACAGACTCATCTACAGTGCCAATTATAACCTTTCATGGACCAGAAGGCCTTGCTCATGCCTTGGTCATCTCTTATTTGGATTAGTACAATATGCTCTACATGAGACTATTCTTGAAGGTCACAAAGAAATTTCAACTAAATTGAATGCACCAGCACCCAACACAATCTAACAATTCTGTTGCAAGAATTGCACTGGCTTCATGTTTTTTTGCCCCTGGATGCTATTCAAGACACTGATCATTACCTTTAAAGCCCTATAATGGTACATAATCAGATTATTTGCAGAACCACCCCTCCCTAAGGACAAATCAGCCATCCACCAGGTTATTTAGATCCTTCCTTTAAATATTTCCATCTTATGGGAGCTAAAAAGCATGCTGTCAGGGCTCCAATTAACAGACCCAACACAATTTTTCCATGGCAGCTCCTGCCCTATAAAACACCCTTCCACCTGAAGTTTGGCAGGATTCTACCTTCCAACTATTCCATAAGGGATTAAAGACCTGGCTTTCCTCCCAACCACTGGAATAAGATGAGGTGCACATCAGAAACTAGACTTGGTTTAGTAGTTTTTATATGGCTTATATATTATTTCAGGTTTTGATTGGGAGCTGCCTATTTTTTTTATAAGATGGCAACTATATAAACATTTTGAATACATACAATGCATGTATACAATTAGTTTTTAAAGTGCTACAAAACTTTCCGATGCTTTAATACTAATTAAAGTTATCAAGCCGGACAGAAGCATAAATATACTGGTGAGGATATGGACTCTCTGGCAAAGTATCTATGGGATTTATTTAACCATTCCCCAGCAAATGGAAAAACCTAAAAGTATCTTTGATCTCTACTATTCAGTAGAAAATTTCCTCTTAAAATAAATGATTGAAAAAATGAGTTTGAGTTGCAGAGCTTGAAAAGATTGTACACCAGGAGTCAAACTGGATTTGTTCAAGGGCTGGATCAGCATTGTAGTTCTCCACAGGCCAGCTGGCTTGCAGGGGGAGATGGGATGGATGCCTCCTGTAGCACCCTGACGGCCAAAAAGGGGCCCAAAAAGGTGTGAGCAGATCCCCACCCCTTTTTTGGCCTGGACAGCCTCCTGCAGCACTCTGCCAGCCAAAATGGGGCACCCCATTTTGACCAGCAAAGTGTGCAGGAGGCCATCCAGGTTCAGTCCCCCCCCTCCCCGGCACCCAATTTTGGCTATCAGAGGCACCGCAGGCCGGTCCTTTGCTATTTCCAAGTTGGTCCTGGGGGGCCAGGCGATTTAAGCACCCTATGGGCCGCATCTGACCCATGGGCCTTGAGTTTGACACCCCTGTTGTATACTAATCACTGAAACTCTCTCCCCCTTCTTAGTAATTCTACAAACTAATTGATAAACTATGGTATGCCTCTATTGAGAACACAAAATGAATAAGTATGAACCAGCAATGTGTTGCAGCTGCCAAAAAAGCCAATGTAGTTCTAGGTTACATCAACAGAGGGATAGCATCAAGATCACAAGTGATAATACTGCTCTATACTACGCTTGTGAGGTCACACATGGAATACTGCATCCATGTCTGGTTGCCATGTTACAAAAAAGATGCTGAGATCCTAGAAAGAATACAGAAAAGAACAACAAAGATGGTAAGGGGTCTGGAGGCTAAACTGTATGATTAACAATTAAGGGAACTAGGTATCTACCTATCAGGCATTGCAGGCATGGCTTCTGTGCCGTGTTTGTATCAGTAGGTGGTACAGAGAAGCAGGCTAGGTCTACGCTCAGTTCTCTGATGGGTGGGCACTCAGAATGATTACTAGCCTGACAAAATTACAAATTTGCCAAGGATGCCAAG
>JAEANM010000839.1:0-31663 GCA_017656035.1 Myanophis thanlyinensis
AACCAGCCCAGCACACCATGCCCTCCCACCAGTATTTATAGAGAGACAGCAGCTCCAGTCACACACTTCTTGCACTGTCTCTAAATGTTTAATGAGATTAGAAACTAGTTTTCAAATTACCTGCTGGTAATTCTTCCATTAAAAATGGGGTTGAAATACATGTAGCAGTTTGGAAAAAGCTATTTCTGTTGCTAAACTTAGCATAGCATATGTTTGTTGATTCCTTTTGAATAAAACTTGCATATATGTGTTGTGGGTTACATCTCTCTTTAAATTTTTTTGAGTGCTCTGCACATACAGATTATCAATAATATATGTTTGCTTTGATCAACATTTTTGCTTATTTGTTTCTGTTTATGGTGTTCCTAGCTGATAAACAACCAGAAGAAGAAATAACATCTGAAGTTCCTTTCATCTCCCAGAGTGGCTCCCCTAGACTTAACCGACAAGAGATAATCAACAAACAGTTCCCAGAAGCTTATGATGTAGTACTGCAACGAAAGGAAAATGAAGGATTTGGTTTTGTGATCCTTACCTCAAAGAATAAACCACCACGTGGTGGTAAGTAGGATGAGGTGTCAGCTTTGTTCATTATAAAAGTTCAGTTAGAGCTGCTTGTTTTCACGGTACAAACCTTTGAACACATAATATCCAGATTTTTACATTACTTGATTTCACAAAGTTATTTTTTTTCATCTGGAAATTTCTTCATTCAGTTTTGTTCTTCAGAACATAGTCATCCTCAATTTTTCACATTTTCTTTTTTCTTGGGTAAATAATAAATCTGTTTTGTATAGTGGCATTGTCAGGTAATGCTGTTATCATGCTGGAGGGAGAAGATAACAGTGGCCTATGAAGTCTGTCACCATGTTTTAGAAGCATCTAAACTGGCTAGTGCATATTTAGTGCAATATGTTTTGTTTAAGGCTGCCTTTCAAGTAAGCTGCGTACAGATATAATGTTAGATGAGACTTTCTGAGAATTCTGTCTAGTTGTATATAAATAGTATGCTTGTGCACAGAAGCTGATTGCTCTCCAAGTTTCTTCTACCTTTTATACATGGCCAAAGTAATTAGGATCCTACAAGAAAAAGATTATTATTACATTTGATCCTAATCCCCAATTGTTACTCAGACCAGTTATTTAGGTTGGTTGGCTTCATATTGAGATGGTTAAGGGAATAAAGGGTAACAACCATGTGGTATTTGTATTACTCAAAATTTTGTGTAGTTAGATGGAATATAAATAGACTTTTTTAAATTCTAGGAAGAAAAGTACATTTACACAATAGGGATTTCCTGAGTCCTTTAACCCTAAACATTAAAGGATCCAATAGGATAGGCCACTGAGCAACTCTAGCAGAATCAGTAAATCAGAACAGCTATATTTATGCAAGCTACATCTCTTCCTGCTTGGACAAGATGCCTTTAGTTACATGCCATTGCAAAAATGAAAAATACTTCCTTTGTCTTCCATCCTCCTCCATGTGTCAGTATTAGACAGGAAATTATTGTTAATAACTAAGCTAGGTTTTCCTGTGTAATCTTGTAAATAATGTAAAACACAGTTTGGTCCTGCTTAAAGACCTAATAAATGTTCCTCAGATAGCTTGGCCTGACTAACTAGCATGAGATAGTGCATCACTCTTTAAAAAAAGGGGGGAATTCTGTATTATACTACATCTAAAAATAACGAACATAATAGTAATTAATTAATTAATGATATTTATGCATTAAAATGAAACAGACATAATTTTTGTGGAACATTTTAGAATCTTAATTTACTTCAGTACATTTAACACTAGAATCTCTTTTCAGTAAAATCACTTTTTCTATAATACTTCCATTTTCATAGATCAGTTTTGGATTCATAGTTACAAATGAAATTTGTTAAACTAAAAGTAAAAAAGATGAAACTAAAAAGATAGAATATAGTTTGGTTTGCAATTTCTAGCTCGTCTTTTTTCTTCCTATAAAGTATTGCATCATTAAGAAATAGCAGTTTCTCATCAGTTTAGGCTTTCAGGTAGCATATAAACTGAGATGATTCTTGGTGAATTTTTTACATGAAACATGCCATACGATAAGTGAACAATATTTGTAAAAACAGCTTTCATGTATTATTAGTTAGTGCTTAATATGCAGATAAATATTCCTCAGACAGCCTGGAATAATTTAACTAGATTGTGACACTATTCACCCAATATTAAAACATTTTTCTTCAATAGTCAACATTTGTAAAATTGAATTCTATCACATTTGTGTGTGGTAGCCCATACACTGTAATAATATATGGGCAGAATGAGTTATATTTCTCTAATCTTTATCTCTTTATCTTTAAGTATATAGGCATAAATTGTATTAAGACTTAATTGTTTTATTCTTTAAAGAAGGTCATTAATGGTGGTAGCTTCATAACAAAAAGCAACCAATTGTCAATATACCCAGTCTTTCTTAGAATTGTTAATTCAATATGAACAAGGATGTGTATAGGCTTGATGTAATTACATTGAAATAAATGAAAAATTTGACACTTAAAGTGCTACTAGACTACTTAGCAACTCTTCAAGTAGCATCTAACATTATTCAAGTCTGTCAAGTCTACAGCCAAAGTTATTTTTGTCAATTATAATTATGGTGTTAAATGCAGAGAGTAACACTTGAAATCATCATAGAATTAGACTGAAAGCTAGTGGAAACTATTCAAAATAGTAATGATTAAGTGGCTAGCTTGGTTAAAAGTACAGGTAGTCCTTGACTTGTGACCACAATTGAGACCAAAGTGTTTGTTTCTAAGTTAGATATTTGTTAAGTTCATTTTGCCCTATTTTACAACCTTTCTTGACACATCTGTTAAGGCAATCATTGCAGTTGTTAAAATTAGTAACAGAGTTGATAAGGCAGTGTGGCTTCCCTATTGACTTCGCTTGTCCGAAGATCGCAAAAGGTGATCACATGACCCCACCACACTGCAACTGCCATAAAGAGGAACCAGTTGCCAAGTGTCTAAATTTTGATCATATGACCATTGGGATGCCACAATAATTGTAAGTGTGAAAAATGGTCATAAGTCAGTTTTTTCAGTGCCGTTGTAACTTTGGTCACTAAATGAACTGTTGTAAGTCAAGGACTACCTGTAGTTGGTTTTTTTCATGGTTTATCTCCATGACAAAATAATCTTATTCAGATGTTCTGATAATACTTTTTTCTTATTAGTCTTTTTATTTAAATATTTATTTTATTAAACTTGTATGTCACCCATTTTGCCAAAGATGACACTATTATAAAAATGTTCAAATATGTTGGAGTTTTTCCTATGGAGTGGGTGTGTATTGCAACATTCTCCTGAATTGTGTCGAATTTATATTTTATCGACAAAGAAATAAAAGCAGAAGCAGTATGGTCCGCCCCTTAGTTGGGTAGACCTGGTTGCCCTCATAGACCAGTCTCACCAAAAAAATTCATTTACTTTCCTGAATTGTTTGTCAGAGTCTCTGCATATCTGCAATACTGAACATAGAATAATAGAGTTGGAAGAGGCTTTGGAAGTTTTCTAGTCCAACCCTTTGCTCAAGCAGGAGACCCTATACCATTTTTGATAAATGATTGTCTAGTGACTAGTCTCTTTTTGAAAGTGATGGAGCATGCATAATTTCTGAAGGCAAGTTGTTCCAGTGGTTGGTTGCTGTCACTGTTAGGAAATTTATCCTTAGTTATAGTTGCTTCTCTCCTTAGTTTTTATCCATTGCTTTTTGCCTTGCCTTTTGGTGCTTTGGAAAATAGTTTGACTCGCTCATCTTTCTAAGAAGCCCTTAAATATTGGAACACTTGTATTATATCTCCCTTGGTCCTTCTTTTCATTAGATTAGTCATACCCAATTCCTGTAACTGTTTTTCATATGTTTTAGTCTCCAGCCTATTCAACCTAAAGAATAATCATTCTTATTGCTCTTCTCTGCACTCTTTCCAGAGTTTCAACATCATTTTTATATTGTGCTGACCAGAACTGGATGCAGTATTCCAAGAGTGATCTTAGTAAGGCTTAGTAAAGGGGTACTAGGACTTCATGTGATCTTGAGTCTATCTCTCTATTAATGCAGCCTAGGATTGCATTGACTATTTTGGCTGCATACTATTGATTCATATTTAAGTGATTTGCATTCATAATCATTTATAGTTTTGTTTTTGGTAAATTGAGCATCATTTTCTTTTTGCATGAAGACAGATGAAAAATATGAATTAATCAGTTTTGTTTTCTCTCTACTGCCTGTTACTTCTTTGCCATCTTCTCCATTAGTGGGCCAATTGCTTCTTTACCTTTTTTCTTGTTTTTTATATGTTGAAAGAAACTTTATTGTTTTTGACAGTTGTTGCAAGTCTTACTTTATTCAAAGTCTTAGCTTTCTTTCCTAACCTCATCTTTGTATGTTTGGGCTATTTGTTCATATTCTGCCTTACTTATGGGTCCCTCTTTCCATTTTTTGTACTTACCCCTTTTTTCAGTTGGTCTGAGAGTTCTTTGTGCAACCATATTGTTTTTTTCTTGGTTTTCTTTTTTAGTGTTATTGAACTACCACATTACTATTGTGGTATATTCCTACATACATTGGTTAACTGATTTGCAAAATGCTCATCTATTTCTTCTGCTTGCTCAGGTGGCCTATGGTATATACCAATGGCAATATCATTCTTTTTTTCCTTTTGACAAATATGCATTCTGGAATCACAATCCTTTCTTGTGTGCATTTCTGTAGAGAGGAAGTGGTCTAACATATAATGCAACTCCACCTCCTCTTTTGTTAGGTCTGTTTCTTTTGAATAGTTTATATCCTTTTATCAGTACATTCCAATCATGAGTTTCATCCCACCAAGTTTTGTAATGGCAGCTATAACATACTTGACCTCATGTACTAGTATTTCAAGTTCACCCTGTTTGTTCCCTAAACTTTGAGCATTAGTGTATAGGCATTTTAGTTCTTTGTGGCTGATCCTGGGTATGCTTCCTATATCTCCTACTTTGCATCTGAGTTTTTTCTTTTTTTCTCTTTACTTCCTACTTCCTTTTATGATTGGTAATCTATTTGTTTTTGCTTGTAATTAGATTCTAAAGGTCATGGAGATTTCCTCTCTCCTCAATTGTAATTTAATTAATTTAAATTAAATCATTGTACAGATTTAATTTAAAATAATTCTTTTCTTTCTCCCAAGGAAATCTCAGGATTTTTATAACTGTAGGAAAAAGTTAAAAATCTCTTACAGTAGTCTCATCATCTTTACAAGACCAGAACTTTTTGATAAACCAGAGTATAAATATTAATATCAAGTTATGAATCTGGTGACATTCTTATGTAATTATACAGTGGTTTGCATAAATGATAATACAATAAAGCTGTAATGTGTGATACAGAATACTTTGTTCATTTCCTAGTAATTCCTCATAAGATTGGACGTGTTATAGATGGGAGTCCAGCTGATCATTGTGGAAAACTGAAAGTAGGAGATAGAATTTCTGCAGTAAATGGACAATCAATCATAGACTTGTCACATGAAAATATTGTTCAGCTGATCAAAGATGCAGGGAATACTGTCACACTCACTGTTATTGCTGAAGAAGGTAAGAATGGTCATTACTGTTACGTTGTTCACTGAAGGTCATTTGTTTATGTCTTCCCCATGGTGGCAATATCAGTATCTTTCAATAACAGTTTGTAACAATATGCTTGCATATGTTAGCTAGGTTGAAGGTTGAGAGTACTATATTCTAGTGGCTCATTCTTATCTAGGCAGTCAGATAGGTATTTAAGGATTTTGCTTGGTCCTATGGTATTTTTGAAGTTCTTCAAAATTCTGTCTTATTCCCACATGATGTTGAAGATGTGTAAGAAACTATTGAGTGAAATTATTTGAAACAAATTGGAAATGTAAAAGCTCTGTTTTGTTTCATCCGGTATGATGTAAAGATGTTGAATAACATCTGAGGCCACTAATAAACTACATGAAGACCAGTAAACTATAATTCAGTACAATGTCTTAGTAAATTCATTTCAACAGTGATATGTTAATTCACTTACACTAATTGTTCATTTTTAGGCATTATGCAAGGGCTGCTTCTAAAAGGATTTTGGAAATGTCAATTTAGAAGTTTCTTAAATTACTTGACTAAGAAAGCTACAAAGGCTATATTTCAATGTTGATTCTGCTAGTTAGTCCTTTTCAGGGACAGTTTGAGATAGTGGATGCTAACTTACATAGTGTTCACAGTTTGGGGTCTGGTTACCAAAATTGTTGTAACTTGTCGCATAAAATATTTTCATTGCAAATCCATTGCAGATCCTCTGCTAAGTTCTATCATCATCCACCCCTATCCCGAATAACTATCCAATTTTCATTTTTTTAGTCAGAAAATACTGTTAGATATAAATAGTAGTTACAAAGAGCATGTATGCTTTTCATTTCTCGCATTCACAGGTTATAGGTATTTGGTAAAAGGGAATTTGCTACTACCTTGATCTGTTCTTGTCAGCATTCTAGGCTGACAAAAATATTGTTCATCAAACCATTCTGAGTATTTAAATGACATTTTTTTAATAAATCCAGAATCCCTTTACAAGAATTGTTCCCTGCACACATAATTCAATATAAATATATAAAAACAGTTTGTTTTAAAATTTAGTGTTTTAAAATTTAGTGTTTTTTGAAAATAATGCTTTTCAAAATTAGTTTTCAAATTTAGGGGAGTTGTTTTTTAAAAAGACTGCTTTTCAACACTACTGTTGGGTATATAATGAAGTTTGTTCTGATTAGTTTTCTAGGAAGATGGTTTCTACCATTCTGAATAATAATTACCAGTGTACCAAAAATTTATTTTCAAGTTTCATATTTAACATATTTAGCATGCATTGTTACAACCTATGAAATAGAATATTAAATAATTTATTTGCTACTTGGTAAGCCTGGAAGTTTTTTATGCAAGTTATTTAAAGACTTTAACTTTATAACGTTTTTATTTTATTTTAACTGAGAGAAATCGCTAAAACTAAAAAAGATGAAATGTGAATATTCTAGTTTATTTTCTCCTGGGTTTGAATTACTGCCACATAATATAATTTCATTTCTTATTATTACCAAGTTGCAGAAGCTTGTTTACCCAAATGTCTGTTTTCTGAATTATCACTAGTAAAAGGCAAAAAGCAGACAATATTGTGAAACAAACTGATTTCAAAATAGAAATGATTCAATAGATATATTGTAATTCAGATAATGACTTTCTGTGAGTCACCTTATTTATCAGATAGTTAAATAAGGATGATTTTAAATTGCTGGTGAATTGATAGATTCTTATTTACATTGGCTCATAAGATAGTAGAAACTGCTTAAAGGAAGTTACCAGGTAAATGGTGAGGACTGCAGAAAACTCTGCTGATGAATGCAGATTGTAAAATATTAATTTTACAATTACCCATTGCTTAGAAAAGGTTATTTGTCAAATAAATTAATATTTTTGTAATACATATTGTCTTGTCTATCATACTGTCCTTTGCTCTGCTCTGCCCTGTTCTGTTGTGAAATCAGTCTTCATTCCTGTTGACTACCTGGACTAGTCCCTGCAGTTTTTTCCAAAGTGATTTGCCATTTCCTTCTCCCTGAAGCTGAAAGAGAGTGACTGGCTCAAACTTTCCCAAGTGATTTTATGCCTATGGCAGGATTAGAATGTCCAACCTCTTGTTTCTAGCCTGTTGCCTTAATCACCACACCAAAATGGCTCTCATTGCCATCCAATTTTGTTCTCCCATTTCTTTTCTTTTTTTTTCAGTTTCCAGTGCAGGAATATATTTCAAAAAATACATCTCTTTCTTGTTTATGTGTTTTATTGCTACTACTTCTGGAAGAAAATAGGAGAATATATGTGTACATCTGCATGTAAGAGTGAATAGTTTGTGTCCAAAGCTTGATAGGTATGGAGGTTCGGTAAATTGAATACAGCTCTGCTAAAGTGAAACGTGTGATCATGTTAAAGACTAAGGAAGCAGTGAGTAGACCAAATAAGGAGTACATTTGTCCAATGTGCTATAGATCAGCAGTCCCAACCAGTGATCTGCGGACCACTACTGGTCCATAAGAAAATGTTGGTGGTCCGTAGACAAATTATTTGCATTTTTATATTACACTAAATCAGTGCTCTTCAGGCACTTAGCTTGGTCACTGTTTAGTAGCTCCAACACCTCCCTCAGTCACGGGAGTTCAGGCGCCTCAATGAATAGCATGTGAAACTCCCATCACCCAGGAGGAAAAGAGCGCACTGGAGCCCAAACCCTGGGCCTTAACTGTCTTGGAAGCTAGGAACCCTGCAGGCATCCCAACCACATAAAGGCTGCCCAAATCCCTGGGTTGTTCACAACTCAAGCAAGCCATGCAGCTGCTCCATCTGCCTGCCCACCCACCATACTTGGGCCTACCAGGCACCGTCTGCTCCAAACCAAGCAGCGGGGAGGAGCTGTCTGGTCGAGGACAGCACTACTCCTTGCACGTTGCACCACTTCCAATAGTGCACGTACCACCCTCTATGCTGGAGATTTCCAGCCCCATCACCAACAGGCCAGCCTGTCCCATACTCCAGAGCTCTAGTGCCAGGAAGAACTCCCCAGCAGGCCGGTGCACCCAGGTGGAGGATATGCTCCAGGATGACAAGTGGGCCAGTCCTGTGACTAGAGCTCTAGAATATGGGACCAATTTTCCCACCAACGTCAACAAGCCACTGTCAGTCTGCCTGTCTTCTTTTTCATCCACTCAGATTGACTACAAAGCTTCTCCTTGAGAGAAGGAACACAAAAGACATGTTGGAAGGCTTGTGTGCCTGGCCCAGGCGCTTCCTCTCAGGCCTCCCATCCAGAGGTCTTGCAGAGACAGGCGGGAGGCTGAGAGAAAGAGCCTGGTCTGGGTACGCAGCATCCCAGTGTAATGCTAGGTTGACATCCCCTAAGTTGATCCAGCAAACAAAAGAGGAAAGGGGGGGAGAGAGAAATAGTCCAGTTGCCAAGGTATGCTAAAGTGGGAGGCCAGTGAGTCAGACAGCTTCTTCCCCATCTTTCCAGGAGCATGTGACTTCTTGTGACCGGGCCCTGAGCTCCTTTGCAGTTTGTTCTGCTGCTGGAGGATGGGATGCAGCAGTCCCATCTTGGCTGATGCCAGCTCCTTGCAGTCACCCATGCCAGGATTGCTGCAGAAAATCTCCACCTATGGGGTCTTTTTGTGTCAGTCGGAGGGGGGTAGAAATTCCAACTTGGGATCTGCTTCAGCCTCCTGATGCGGGGCTTTGAGTGAAGGCTGGAGGGAAGCGCTGCTGGTGGCAAAGAGCCGGAGGGATTGCCTGGAACCTCTCCAGTGGGATTGCCTGGAACTGATTGACCATCTCAGCCCACTGAGCCTCCAGGTGCCAGTATCTGGCTTTGCACTCGTGCAGGTCTTCCCTCTACTTGGAAAGCCTATGCTTATTGTCCTCAGTGAGGTACTTCTGCTGAGCCTTCTTCTCAGTCAGATCCAATTTGAATTGAGTCAGCTATTTCCCAACTCTTTCTCATGGTGGCTGCTTAGCTCACAACAACTGCTTCCTGTTGGGGCCCTAAGGAGCCCAGGCAGGGAGGTAGAGTGTGTCAGGAAGGAGAGGAGCGAGTAGAGCTGACGAGGCACTTCTCGACGTGAGTGACATCGAGTTGGCCACGTCCACCCAGTCATATGCCCACCTAGCCACACCCATCCAGGTGATCATTAGGCAGATCATATTAGTGATCTGCGGGATTTAAAATTATGAATTTAGTGGTCCCTGAGGTCCGAAAGGTTGGGAACCCCTGCTATAGGCAATTGCTTCTCATGAGGAGACCTCAGGATAGCGGTTTTCCATGTCATGCTGGAAGTTGGCATGATTAGACTGAAATGTTTATAATAAGATTTTGGAATTAATTATCAAGAACAAACAGACTATTGCAGGAAATAATGTCTTTTTTGGTTTTTGCAAGACAACAATAATAAGTAATTTCATTATTTCAGAAACTGGACATTAGAAGGGACTATAGTTTTCAAGCTGAAGAAAGACTTAGAAGTCTGTAAAATGTTGCAAAACATTATAACATGGCTCACAAGGTTAGGATGCTGGGCTGATGATTGGCAGGCTCACATTTGAAATTCAGTTGTTACCACAGGATGTTGGAAGCACCCATCACACACTCCAGCTTCTGCTGACCCAGCTGTTTGAAAGCAGGTGAATGTAAATAGATAAATGGATACCATTTCAGTGGGCAACTTAACGGGGATATGAAAGGAGCCCACAACTAGGTATCCCATGGGCAACAGTGATGTCATTTGCTGATTCTTTCGCCACAGAAGTGTTTTGGTGCTCCCAACATGGAAGTATAGTATAACAATGAAAATACTAAAGAGGACTTTTGAACAATGGAGTCAGAAATCGGTTGCCATAATGTTAGCAACGTCAGTAATTATTTCTGCTTCTGTAGATAGACTATGTCAAAATGTCAGATGTAGAACAAATTTTATGTAACAAGACAGAAATGGAAATGGTATTGAAAGTGGACTGAAACTGGCAAGCCAAGAAAATTATTTTCACTTAGAAAATTATTTCCATTAGAACCACAAAAAAACGTGACAGAGATTTTAAAATTTAAAAAGGAAATACAATGCTAAATCCAACAGAGAGGATAATTTTTTCCTGTTGGATTTATAGAAGCAGCTTGTTAAAGGCTTGAAGAATTCTGTACAATGGGATAAAGAATAAAGTAAGAGAAATAAAATCCTATGACAATTTTTAATGAAGTAAAGATTAAGATTTTTTGAAATAAAAGTAAGGAATGTAAATTAGTTTATCTGATCACATTATTATATTCTTACTTTTCTGGCTTTTTTCTTGCACTTTTTATTTCATTATGTTCCCTTCTATTTATTTAAGTTTAGTTTGTATTAGATTGTACTATTATAATAAATAATTTACATACAGCTTAATCAGTTTCTTAACATGCATTTCAGTACTGCTAAATGGCCTTTTCAAGGACTGGCAACATTGTTTGATAACACATAAAACAATGAAAGTCAATAATGTCCTTGACAATATTTTAGTACTGCTAATATATCCTGATGTATCTAATCAGTTATTTGTATCTTCATTAGAGCACCGTGGTCCCCCATCAGGAGCAAACTCTGCCAAGCAAAGTCCAATTGCACAACATCGAGTTCTTGGACCAGTTCCAGCTTCTTCTGTGTCTACTGACAGGTACAAACTTCATTTTTAGGTCACAAATAAACATTGAAATGAAATTAAATACCTAACTTCTTTTTTGAAAAGGCAGCAAGGGAACAGAACTTTTCAGTTCTTCAGATGTTTTCCTCATTCAGACTAATTTTCTAGTTGTAATGCAGTAGATGTTTTCTCTCATATTGCCAGAAGAAATATTTCTATTATGTTTTTCTTACTTGTTGTGTATGTATGTTTTTTACAGAATAGTCTGCATTTATCATCTTTTAGTATTTCACTGTTAATTTCCTTGTCATGATATATACGATGAAGCAAACTACAAAGGCTTTTGCAGTAATAAATTTATCTTATGTTACAAGGTTGTTTTTACTTCAAGCCTGTAATAATAGGTAATGGATCACAGACTTCAAACTGCAGATTTATTTAAATGAACGCCAAAGAGAAAAAGTCCTCTGGAAGAGGAAAATGAACAAAACAAAACTGATAAAAGATTAAAGAGCTTCTGTGAGAAGTTATAATTATTCATGGTATAAAAATGGATGTTACAAATGAACATCTTCCTTCTGCCATAATTATCTTAGAAAAAGTTACTTGATTAAAGATACTTCATCCAATCTTAATATGACCCATATTAGTGATAGTTAATTAATAATAATATTCAGTTTCATCAAGTGTTTTGCAATTTTTAAAGTTGGAGATAATGTATTTATTGTATACATTTGAGAGAAAACAATAAACATTAACAGAATACATACATTGCAAATAAATAAATAACAACTACTTCAGGCCATTGCAGATTGTTTTAGTAAACTATGATATTTTAATGTCAAAGAAAATTTGTGGCATATTTCTTTTTTAATCCTAATGTTAATAGTATAGTTTGTACTCTGATAGGAAATGGACTAATAGGAAAATAGCATTTCCTCTTAAGAAATTGTGGCATATTCTGGACAGTTCTTTCAATTTCAAAATTTATTCTTTAATATTATGAATTAGAGTTTGAAGTTAATTCAAAAAATTTGAATAGTAAATACAAGAAATGAAATCTGTACAAGAATATCTACGGACTGTTTAATTTTGTATGTGGAGAATATGTTTCTATGGCTGAACCTGGCTTATATTTGGTAAATTCCTTTAGGAATCCATTCTAATCTTCCTTTAGGGAGAACTCAACAGAGGCCCTTGTAATGATCCATATGCTTCCTTATACTTCAGGGGTGCTATAGAAGCTGATGGCGGAAAAGAACAATGCAACAATTACAAGCACTTCTCATTAACTGAAGTTGTTGGGTCTCTCAGAGGGAGCACACCTTCTCAGGTATATAAATATACTCACTAGAAAATACCCTATTTTTGGGACTATAAGATGCACTTTTCCCTCCAAAAAGGTAGACGGAAATGTCTGTGTGTCTTATAGACCAAATATTGCAGTGGGGGGAAGGGGTTTGGTGCCATCACCAGGGAATGCTGGAGCCTTCACTGCTGACCAACTGATTGGAGATTGGATCGGCGACCCAGAATACCACCAGTCAGCTGTTTTAGGTGTCGAGCGGAGGCTATTGATGGTGGCAAATGGGTGGTGGCAGCTGCGGCGAACAGGCAGTAGTGACTGGGCAGCAATCCCTGCTGCCTAGAACAGCTAAACGGCTATTAAACTTTTTTTTAATTATATAGGAGCTAACCTCTTCTGCTAATAATAGATGCTGTAGGACATGCCGTGTGTTAATCACTTGCACACTGGATAGTCAGTGGAATATTCCAGCTATTATAGGAAGGTTCATTAAATGTCTTTGTGCTTCTAGCACCAAAGACTGGCTTTAGGACATTATTGTGCAATCATTCAGTTCCTTTTGACTTTTTCAGTTCTGGTACATACGATTTTGCCAGAATTGTCTATCACTAACCACTTTTTTGAGTGGTTTATCATTCTGTTATCAATTATACTACAGGTAGTTTTCAGCAAAACAATTATAGAATGCAGTCGTGACCATGGAATGCTGCAAATGTCCCTATTTGCAGCCTTGTTTCTGATCATCTAAAGTTCAGTAACTTGACTACAGGACTGGCCTGACCATCAGAACTTTGAATCCACATCATAAGTTGCCCAAGGGCAATGTCATACTTTGCCCAGTTGCTAAGCAACCAATTGTAAGTCGAGAACTACCTGTATTAGCCTTCCTTCTTCTGTCAGCCTCTTTTGATTGTCTTCAGGAGGTTTTTTTTGTGGGCTTTTTTTTTTTTTTTTTTTTGAGCATTGGCAATTTCTCCCTTGCTTTGCAGTATACATCCAATATGAAATATTAGAGAATATTTGTAGTTCGAGTTTTAGATTTTGGTAGAAGTTTGTTCTCTGAGCTTGCCGTTTACTTCCCAGATGTTTCATTGCCAAACTAGGTGAAATCTTCAGCGAGACTTTGAATGAATACTTTATTTAATACTGAATGATGCTTTCTTATGGTCTAATCTTTTCTCAATAATTCAGAATTCAAATTCAGTAATTTTCCTTGTTCGGCCTTCCTGATAATCAACATTTCACAGCCATTTGTTATGACTGGATATAATAAGGTATTGTCAATATATACCTTTCTTGTCAGTCTGAAGTCAGTGCACTTTAATTATTTTATCTAGGTTTATAGGTTTTTCTTCCAGATAGCTGGCATCTCTTTATTTTACTTAAGTTACTATCCCTTGAAATATAGAGCCCCTTAAGATGAAATATTTTACTAATTTGTCTATCTCCATCAATGTAACATTATTGGTATTAACTTGTTGACATAATCTTAGGAACTTTTTTAAAATATTAAGCATCAGGACAGCCTTTGTAGTCTCTCATTTTCCTTTCTCAAAAAAAATTCCTAAAGTCGTTTTCACACTTCCAGCTATCAAGATGACATCATCAGCAAATCTGTGGCAATTAATGTTTCTTGTAGTAATTTCAATTCTGATTTCTCTTTCTTATGTGAATGCATTATTCCGCATATGTTAAATGAATAAAGTGATAGTGTGTCTCATTGGCATGCTTCTCCCCCATTTTTCAGCCAGTTAATTCCATACTCTAACTCTTCCTGATCATAATACAAATTTTTAGGTAGTAAGTAGGCCCATGAAGATGCATCTTAATTGAATCCAGCTTGGGGTTGGGAAAGTACACTTTTGCATATAAACCTTAGAAATACTAAGTGGTCTCTAAATTTTGAATTGCTTAGTTAGTTGTTTTTAACCCCTTTTTTACCCACTGAATTTTCAACTGCGCTAAAATAGTCTTTAATCTTCTGATACATTATTAGCTTTATCACACAAAAACAAGAGATAAGAAGATGGAAATATATAGTTAGAAAAAAGTGGTGGAAAATTATTTCTGTTTATAACTGCTGCAAAATTATTATATACACAGAAATGGAAAGACATGAAAATGAAAATATCGGCAGTAGAGGAAGGGCTGGTAAAGATGATGGAATTAGCATAAAACAGTAATTGACGTGTTTAGAAAAATTGTTTATTACTCAGTGGAAATCCCTTATGGATTTTTTGCTGAGAAAATAAAAAATTGAACTTTTTATTTGAAAAGGTATACTATGGAAATTAGGAAATGTTTTTGTAATCTTAGAAGATAAAGTATACACGTAACCACTGTTAAGATCAGAAGCCACTTTATATCTTTGTTCTTTCTTTTTTCCAAGTTCTTTGAACTTTTTTCTTCACTTACTTTATTTCCCCTTTTCACTTTCAATAATTATTTGAATTGTTTTCATTCTTTAAAAACTGCATTTAATAAAATTTATGTATAAAACAGAACACCACAGGGAATAGCATGGCTTCTGCTATTCTGATCTTTGTATCAGAGGAGACCTCAGGGCATTTGACTATTTTTCAAGAATGTTCTACCAAGTGATAGTTGTGTCATATTTCTTGACTACTTGTTTCTTTACTGTAGATGATTGATCCTAAAACATAAAGCTATCCACCATTCAATATGTACCTTATCAATTCTAAAGCTGGTTGTTCTATGATCTTCTTTATATTGAATTTTAATCCCATTTTTTTCAGCTGTGCTCCTTGACTTTATTACTAGAGCTTGCAGATCCTTCATATTTTCAGTTATCATGGTTGTATCATTAGCATAGTGCAGGTTATTGTTCTTTCTTCCAATTTAAAATTTTGAATTGAGATCAGTCCATCATTGGTGGCAGAGTCAGTACATATATACACTCATTCCATTTCAAGTCATTGATTCCCAGAATGTCAATTCTTGGCATTTCCATATTTGGAACTAAAGTTTGCCTTAGCTGAATTATTTTGTGCCATCACACTTTTTGCTCTTGGTCAGTACAGCATCTGATATGTTTTTGGCTGTACTCCAACCACATCATAGACAATTTATACTCTTCAGTAGTTTACTGGATACCTTCCAACTTGGGGGAAAGGAGGTCATCTTCTAACATTGCCCTTCTTATGAATATCTGTTTTTCTTGGCAGAATACTGGAGTAGTATACCATTTCCTTCTTCATATCTAATTTGTGACCTCCCTATGATGAGTGATTTCTCTAGGAGAATTCACTGTCTGCTCAATAAGTCATAGTGTCCTTAGGATACAAAAGCCTTCACCACTATGGTATATTAGTTCTTGAAGATAGGATTCAATCTGTTTTCTTAATATTTCTAATATGGTATACAGTATATCGGTTTCTTAATGTATTTGAAACTAGAAATTTAAAAAGGTATCAGCAAACTATGTAGAGAAAATACCTCATGATAATCCTGAAATTCTGTTAATGATTTTGATGGGAAAAAATGGTACCTTGGTAGATTGATTCTGTGGAATTTGATCACTACAAATCAGTCTAGATCAGCATAGCTGGCTCAGGAATTCTGGGAGTTGAAGTCCACGAGTCATGAAGGAGCCATAATTGCCCACCTCTGGTCTAGATGCTTACGTCACTTTATTTTATACCTAACATTATGTCCCCATTTTCTTTTTGCTATGCATTGAAATTTTAATATGTAATATTTAGTGGAAAAAATGAGTGCCATTATCTCCCACCAGTTTCAGTATTCAAAATATCCATGTGCAACAAAGAAAAATAGGAATAAGACATTATCAAAGACATCAGCCAGTTTTTTTTGTACTGAATTTTTGCTCCTGCTTCAGTTATGGAAAAGCATAAAAGGCCAGATTTATATCCTTTCGGAACAGCAAGTAATAGCTTTCTAAAATTTATAGTCACGGCGGCAGTGGTTAGAATGCAATATTGCTGGCTAACTCTGCTCACTGCCGGTAGTTTGATCCTGACTGGCTCAAGATTGACTCAGCTTTCTATTCTTTCAAGGTCAGTAAAATGAGGACCCAGATCGTTAGGGACAATATGCTGACTCTGTAAACAGCTTAGAGAGAGCTGTAAAGTACTATTAAGTGGTAAATAAGTCTATTATATAAAATTGCTATTGCTACAGGGAAAGTAGAATTTACATGTGGAATTAGTAAAGATATTACTATAAGTCAAACATAGTAAATATTACATTAATAATTGGATAAAATTTATTTGAATTTAAGAAATTTTTTTCTAACAAAGAGTTGAAAGTCTTTCCTGATAAAATTTTAATTTGCATACTCTGCACATATTTACACAGAATCCTGGTTGTTATCCAGTAGAACTGGAAAGAGGTCCTCGAGGCTTTGGATTTAGCCTTCGTGGAGGAAAAGAGTATAATATGGGGCTATTTATTCTTCGTCTTGCTGAGGAAGGGCCTGCCATTAAAGATGGGAGAATTCATGTAAGTATATATTAGCCCTAGTTGGTTAGATCACTTTTTGTTTTTAAAAGCTAATTTAATATTAATTTGATATTTTAAAATATATTCCTATATATAAGTATTGATACTGTTCTCTGCCATTTTTATTAATGTGAATTTATGCAATTATTTTCAGGCAATATTTTGTACTTAGTACTCATGGTTACTCTAAACCACCTTTGACAATAAGAGAATTCTTGAGACAGAAATATTTAAATGAACTAACTCTGGTCATGAAAATTCAATTATATTTTTTGTGTGAAAAAGTCCTATCTAACAAAATATAAATATCTAACCTTTCACATCAAATTCACTGGAACATAATCACAATTTTAAAATATCTGCTCTAATATGGAAGGAAAAGTGAGACAGCAACCAAATTCAAGGATTGCATTGGGGTTTTGTCCAGATCTCCTATGTTCAGTCCATATAATAAGAATATTTAAGAATGTAATGCACTTAACACATTTTAGTATGCAAGCTTATCGAGTGTAGCCCCATATTGGAACAAAAGTAGTGCATTAAGCATACAATAAAACATGCTTCCCCCCCCCCTTTAACCTTAATGAAATTCAGGGAAAACCCTATTTTTTGGATAGTCTTTTCTTTCTTGTAAATAACTATTCACTGCAGTAGTTGAACTTGATGCTCCTCTGTAGAGATCTCAGATCTGTAATGCCATTGCAAATAATTGGTTAGCCATCTTTCTCAGGAATGTGCTTCACATTTCCTTGGCCCACGTGGTATTCACATTTCTGTGGGTTCATATAATGATCAGACGTAGTACAATGGTACCTCAGTACACATTGTTAATTAGTTGCAGGAGGTGCTTTGAGTACCAAACAAATTTTTCCCATAAGGAATAATATAGTGAGTCATAGGCAGCTGAACTCACAAGTTCTAGTTTGTGTATTGTGTACCAAACAAACCGGAAGAAAACTTTTGTATCAAAATGTGTTGAGTAGCAAATTTTATGTGTTGAGTAGCAAATAATGTATTTATTGCTTTGTAAAAGCATATCAGTATCATAACCTTCATTTTAAGTTTGCAATCACTTGAGCATCCTTAGCTAAGTAAATAGAAAATATTGATAAGAAAATAAATAGAATTAAATGTGATAGTTCTCAGACTAAGGATTATATTTTAAGTTTGTAAACTCAATAATTTAGAAGTATTGGGAATCTGATTTTTTCACTTTTTCCCTGAGCTGTAGAGCTGAATGGCAGAAGCTTAGTTTCACATTTTAACATTTAATTATTTTTATACATAGTATTTTTAGAGAGAAAATAGAACCTGAGAATAAGTATCAGGACTGACATTTAACTAGCCTTTTAGACCCCATAATTCATATTTTTGTTGGATACTATCCTGTCCCCATTGCTGCTTTCCAAAGTCTTTTCACTTTCTTTCTAGAATCCATCTTTTCAGAAACACTTCCTAAATTCTGTTTGCCATAATACATGGGAAGAATTTATGCATATTTCCTTCTGTTATGTATTTATCCTAGCCATATGGAATGTTACCCATACTTTCACATTAGTTTTTTAGGTATATAGATTGCCATTTATACAGTCTGTAGATCATCTCCAACCTCATAATAAGCATATAATATCGCCATTCAGCAGCCTTACGACAGTTCTTTTTTCTTTTTTCTTGAATCTTTTTGAATTCTCTAGAGAGTAACTGAGTGGTCCCTGGTGGGGGAATCAAGATTATATTAAAAAATAAGTGTTGTTATGGATTATTCTAGTATTTGTGATACTGTCAATATTATTAACTGGGTTTCAATTAAATATAACATAAGGTAGATTTTTAAGTAAGTATAAAGTAAGCATAAACAAAATGCTAACAAGGAAAATAACTTTTTACAACTTAATGAAAGTACTTTTCTCTTCAGGTTGGTGACCAGATTGTTGAAATCAATGGTGAACCAACACAAGGAATCACCCATACTCGAGCCATTGAATTGATTCAGTCTGGAGGAAATAAAGTTCTTCTCCTTTTGCGACCAGGGACTGGATTAATACCAGACCATGGTACGGTGGGAGCCCAACTATTGAGTGTATGAGCTACAGCTGATATATTCAGCACGGTGCATTTATTTTTATTGGTAATTTGAATAACTAGATGTTTTGAGTCTAGAAAATTATAAAAGACCTATTTAAGTATTTACTTACAAGTTGGATTTCACCTTGTAGCTACTGTTTTCCAGAGAGCTTACAGTGGCAGCTAAAATAATTCAATAATAAAAGTTAAAATTGTGCAGTGTAAATTTATTGCAGCACACAACTTGATGTATATTTCAGAAATATCCTGAATAGAACACAATAAAAATGTTAAGAGCACACGACCACAATAGAGGGGTAAAGATGCTACTTGAGAAAAGCATGCAATAGTTGGAATGCTGTCACTAAAAATGCCCTCCTTCCAGAAGCTATCTATCCCATGTCACTTAGAAAGCATCTGAGCAATGGGTTTAAAAGTTTATCTCAATTCCTGGAGTATATGTAGGAGGTGAACTTTGATTTTAAATATTCACTTAAAATTTATTTATTAAATTTATTTGCTACCCATCGTATCAAAACAATTCTGGGTGGCTTATATCTTGCTTTTCCACTTTAAAGGCACTCAAAGCTGTGTTAGATACTGTGGGTACTTTAAGAAAAAGGGTAATATGATATTCTCAACATAGAATTTATGTGCCAGATAGCTTCCCCATTGCTGATGCAGAAAATCATATACATATAGCTAGAAAACAAGTTCTAGTGTGTCTTCTCTCTGCTTATTACATCAATAAAAAGCTAATTTGCTGTCTCTTTTCTCTTTTGTCTGCTTTGTATGTTTGTATGCTCTATTAGACCAATTAGATTTTTTAAAGTATATATTAAAAAGAACAAAACCACCCTTTACTAATCTTTAAGATTTCTCCAAATCAGTTTTTTGTTAACCTGGTGTCTTCCAGGAACATTGGAGATAGAGACAACATCTCTAGTGAAAATTCTTAATATACCTGTGCTGGTAGGGAATTCAAGGAGTTGTCATCTCCAATGAATCTAGAAGGCCCTGAATTGTGGTAGGCTGTCTTAAAATCTTTTGATGGGATGCTGACTTTGGAAATATCCAAGTCAACTGAGATACTCTCTTCTCGCATATTCTTACACTCTGCTTGTAATTATATATTTCTACTCTTTGCTGTGATTTTTGGTATATAGTCCTGGGCTTTTTCTCTTCCTCCCTCAGGTTTGGCTCCTTCCAGCTTGTGTTCCTACGTGAAAACTGAGCAGCATTAAAGCTTGCAGGGCTTTCTTTGGTCTTTCCTTAAACTTGGTAAATTGGCATGTATTGTGATTAGCCACTTTTTATTTGTTTTGAATAATAGTTTTTCACTCAGCTAGTTTACATTTGACATGATAAGTGTTGATAGAGTAAGTAACATAGAGGAATCAATTTTAAAAGTCCTTAATTCCACATACTCTAGTTCAAGGGTGTCAAACTCAAGGCCCACGTGCCAGATGCAGACTGCGCTGAGACCAAATCCGGCCCGGGTGGCCATCCTGGAAACTGTAAGGGTTTGGCCTGCCCACACCATTCTAGCATGCATATGCATGCACTGGCTCAGTTCTCCATCACCACATGCAGAACAACTAAAGGAGTCTGTACTATGGTTAAAAAAAATAGTTGAGACCTTCCAACCTTGCAAAATAATTTTTTTTCGTGAGAAATTGGGACGTCTGGACTATTTTTTTTTTTTTACTGCAATCCCACAGGCTACTTGAATTACTCTGCATGCTGGGAGAGAATGGAGCTGGAAAGCAGGTTAATGAAGGAATGTGGCTGCCCTGCAGGATTTGGGGGGGGGGGTGAGGGTTTGGCCTGACAAAAGGGCTCTCAGATAAGCCAGGGTGGGGCAGGTGGGGCAGCTCCACAACCCCCGCCTTGCTTCATCCTCCACACACAGACCCAATTGCCTCTCTTCATTCTTCACTTCTTGCCACCGTAACCTAGCAAGAGGCTAAGCAACACATTGGTGCAGTGATCACAAAGTAAGGTGGTGGGAGATGAAGAACAAAGCAAGGTGGGGGTACAGAGCTTCCCTCCACACCCCACACTGGTTTAATCTGAGCACCCGCCAGCCAGACACTGACATGCCACAACTGCCATCGCAGTGAGACAGAGTGCAAGAGAACTCTCCAACCTCTGTGGTGTATCAGAAAGAGAGAGCATAATCCGTGCTTCAGCCGGGGCACCCAAGCTGCTGGCTTGGCAGCAGGGGCCATCTGAGCAGCCCTGATTCTCCCCTCCCCAACCAGCCAGCCCCGCCTGACCTATTCCCTGAGTCTCATTGTTCTTCTCCTCATCCTCCCCACTCAAGTACGGTGGGCTCTGCAGGACACAGGGCCTCTCATTTCTCCCCTGGCATAGCCAACTCCGGTTTCAGTCTGCTCTCTCTCTCTCTCTCTCTCCCCATTTGCATGCCAGGTGCGAGCAGGAGACTGGCAAATACTTTTTACACCTGTATACTTTCATTACAAGAATGAAAGTTTCTGGGTCCCTGACTCTGCAAAAGAGGATGGGTGCCTGAACCTAGCACCCAGGAGCATCTATTATCGGCAAGAAAAGCATTTCCTAGCCAACTCTCCTGTCTCTTCCTCAAAGGCAAAGAAACACAGAGACAGATGTTTGCAGGGTAAATGAGTCCTTGTGGCAAGAAGGGAGGGAGAAGCATGAGGTATGGGGTCAGGGAGACCTTGACAGCTTGTTCTATCACTAGCCACCCCCCCCTCCGGCCTTCCCCACCCTGAGATATCTCATGTGCACACAGGTATTCTTGAATTGTGAGCTCTTAGGAAAGTATCCCCTCCTTGCGTGTTGCAAACAGGTATTTCCAGTGGGGAAAACAGGACAAAACAAGTGAGGGGAAATATTTTTGTTATATTTCCAGTCTGAATTAGAATATGGCAGGGTCCCTACAGGAGAACCCTTTTAAGGATTATATATTAATAGAAAAGCAACTAACTTACCTCTGTTCTTAAATGCTAAAGCTGTTGCACATAAAAAACAAGAGCTCTAATCAAGTATCAGAGCCATCATTTTGACAGTTTTGTTGTACTGTTTTGTTGTACTGTTTCATGGACACCCCCACGAAATGCAAGCATGGAATAAACTGAACCTGGTTTGTTCTCTGTCTTGTAAGTGGTCACAAATTACTAGCAGAAGTGGCATTTGATCATAAGGTGAGGAGGCATTGAGAAATGTTTCCCCTTTTGCATTTGAGCATCAAGAAGGGACAGGCAAGACAAAGAATAAGAAGAAAAAGAGGGGAAGAGAGCAAGGAAGGAAAAAGAAGAAAGAAGTGAGAATGAAGAGGGAAGGAAAAAGGAGGAATGGGAAAGAAGGAAGGAGATTATAATGAGAGTGATGGTCTGAGATAAATCCTGCCTTAGCACTTGGCCACCAGCAGCCCTGCTGCCTTTTGCCCTTGTCCCCTCCTCCTGACTTCTCCTGGTGGTCTCCATCATATCATGAGGATGCTTGGTTACAAAGCCAGATGTCCTCACAAGGAGAGAGTGGGCCTCCCACTGACCCATACACTTTGCCCTCCCGCACTATGAACAACCTGGCCAAGAAGACTGAGCACAACAGCAGGATCTGGCCATACCCACCCTGGCCCCCACAATCAGTCAACCACAATCCTGATGTGGCCCTCAATAAAATTGAGTTTGACACCCCTGCTCTAGTTCATTATCCAAGGATTAGAAATAATACAAGCCACCTGCTATAATAATCACTTTTTACATCCTAGCATACCACATACTACCATGTTTCTCCAAAAAGACCCCCTCCTTGAAAAGAAGCCCTATTTGAGCATGCAATCAAATTAAGCCCCACCTAAAAAATTAGCCCTAATTAAGACCCCACTCACTCCAGGGTGCAGGAGGTGGGTCGAGGCAGACATGCAAAAAATAAGGGGGATGGGGGGGAGGAGCTGCCCTACTTACTAGGCCTCACACACCCTGACACCTGCCTCGCCTTCTCCAGACGTATCTGTGGACACTTGCCGCCACTCACATGCATTGCCCCAGCCTCTATTTCACATTCAGATGCCTTCTGGAAAGCCCTCTGCATCCAATAATAGAGCTCTGGGGCAATCTGGAGCTGTTATTGGCTGCAGATGCCTTCCAGAAAGCTCTGGGGCAATCCAATCCGAAAAGAGTGGCCAATATGCCTTGCCTGGCCACCGGCTTGTTTTGCAGCCAAAAACAGCAAGCGATATGGCTGCAAAAGAAGCTGCCCGGTGGCCAGGAAACATATGTTGGGTATGTCGCTCGCTCTTTTTGGCCGCAAAAGAAGTTGCCCAGTGGACAGGCAAGGCGCATGAGTCACATTGCTCGCTCTTTTTGACTGCAAAAGCAGCAGCCCGGTGGCCAGGAAAGGTGCATGGGTTTTCAGTTGCAAAAGAAGAGGCCTTGTGGACAAGCAAGGCCGGTGGGGGAAAATTTAAGACACCCCTTAAAAAAAAGGCCTAGACCCAGTTGTATTTTTGAAGAAACACGGTATTGACATATCTTTGATTAAAGTTCCTGCACACTTTATCATTGTTACATTTTGTCTCCTTTTTGAGAGTCCTATTTTTTGAAAATCTGAAAATGAAATTCTAACTCTGGTACATAAACAAGAGGCAATATCATTTCTCCCCTCTCTCAACATGAAAAGTTGGTGAAGAGAACTAAATGTCTAGTGGCAATCCTTTATGCAGTCAAACTGTTTAATTTAGTCAAGATTTATGCCCTAAATCAGGAATTGATTAGTCCTACATGATTGCAGTTCTGAAAATAAAAGCTCTGTAATCCACACAGTGCTACAAAATGAAAATCAGTGGTAAATAAATCAAAACTGAATGGATAAGGACAACAAAGTAGATATTCTGAGAATAAAACCATCTACAAGAGAAAGAAATACTGTTTTAATTGCCATACAGAAAAAGTACAACTGAAATGGACTAAAAGAAATAAATGTAGTTTCTTAGATTTCCTATTGTAGGAGAAAGAATTGAGATGTAGAAACCAAGTTTCCAGAAGGAATAGTTATCCTATATTATAGGTTACTATGTTTTTATCATACATTATATTATACATTGAAAGTCTAAATTTTCTCATAACATGCTTAAATAAATTGGCTTCTTATAGTATGTTGTTTTTGCATATTTCAATTATAATTGGAAAGGTTTTAAATATTGATAATACCTTTTTATAATTTTGCTCTTATACATTATTTTTTATTTTGATATAGGTGGTCTGGATAGTTTTAAGCCAGTATCGTCAAGTGTAACCCATGGTGAATGGACTTCACTTCCCTCATCATCACATTCTGCTTACACATCTGAAGCATCTCATCTGCCAGAATCAGAAGCTCTAATGAAATGTCAGATGTCTGAGAAACTAGAAAAACTGAAGAACACTGTGCCTGAAAAGAAAAGCACTTTAATGGACAACCATTTGGAGATGAAGAAAACAGTCTGTCCACAAAGGCAAATGAACAACTGGGACCACACTTTCATTCCAGATAATACAGTGATGCACAGTACTGCACAATTAGCATCGGGCAATGCAACCAGTAAAAACCGATCAGCAAGTCCCCAGAAGTTGAGCAATAGTCCTTCCAGAGATCATAATCAACTTCCATTCGATAGATCTAAGAAAAGTGAAACTAAACTTCTAGATGAGAATTGTTTAGACTACTTACAGTGTCCAAAAAGAAATGAAAGTGGTAATCTGGGAACCTTTGAGAATGCTGATGTAGAGGAAATCCTGGCCAAGGGGAAAAGAGACCAATCTGTCAGTCCCGAAAAATATCCAAAGAGAGAGAGAAGCAGAGAAAATTGGAACATAGAATTTCAAAGTAAAACAGCTGCTAATGATACAAGTTCTAGTGGGCTGCTAAAAACTGAAAAGGTAAAATTAGGAGTCACAAAGGAAATAACAAAGCCAAATTTATCTACAAAGAACTCAAAACATCCTTCAGAGATGCAGCATGCCAAGGTAGTACGAGAGCAGTTTCTCTCACTTCCTAAGACTAATCAGCCTGGAAAGAAAATTTTGGAAGATGAGTATATGAAAAGTTCTAAGCAATTTCAGAAGTCAGGTCTTCCTGATGATTCATTCATTTCTGTGGATAAAAACTCTAGACTTGAAGCAGATGAGCCTCTTTTCCTGAACAAATTTACAGATAACTTGGAGCTAGCTGATAAAACCAAAGACGATGGAATGTCCAAATCCGAGAGCAGTTCTCCGGTAAAGAAAACAATAGTTCCTGGACCTTGGAAAGTACCAAGTACAAATCGTGTCACAAAAGCAATGGGTCTGACTAACAAACGGGTTTGATTGACCGACTTTTTTAAGAACAAATTTTAATCAGGTTTTTAAATGTAGTCATTAAACCTTTCCCCAGAAAACTCATATATTTTTTAGACACTGTGACAGAATGGAAAGTACATTTGATTTGATCTTTTATTAGGCTGCATGAAGGACCTTTTCAGATTGCATATGAGAAACTCTTCAAAAGCTGTTGTCCTTTTGTCTCCTTTGAAGATGGTGTCCTGCTGCTCCTGATGTTGCACTGCTAAGATTTTCTGATAGTATTGTATGTTAATGAACATTATTTAATACCTATTATTAGTGGATCATAACTCACTACTTGTTCTTGTGCCAAGTTATCTACTGTAGCCCATTGAATCTTTTCCTGCATTTTCCACTGCCACAGAAAAGGATTTTGTTTAAAATGGGTGTTTACTCAGGCATGCTGCACGTTTACATAGGGAATACTTCTAAGTTCTCACAGCTAAAGCAAAGGCAGGATGGATGTGATTTTCTTGACACTGGGGAGTCAGGAAGTTAACATACACTCAGTTAACTTTTTCACAATTTGTTTCTTTCCTTCCCAAACTTCTCAATCTGCAAAATAACTGTAAAAAATACAGTAGCTCTCTATCAATAAATATGACACCTTACTATTTTATTCTATAGTGATTTCATTATTTTATGAATAATGTGATACAAATTAAATCTTAGAATTGAGCAGTTTGGAAATCACACTTGATAGGATGAGATTAAGAGAACAAATGTGTCAGGCGCATAATCAAATCATTTCCTGATGCTTGTTATAACACATGTTAAAATTAGAAATTAAACAGGCAATGAATGCATATGCTTCTTAGTTTTCTGTCGTGCTATTTCCATCTGTTGTTAGTTTTTTTGGTTAATGCTGGCTAAATACTTGAACATTTGTTGCCTTGCTCTAACATTTTAAAATCTTAAATCCCAGCAAGCAAAATAAATCAGAACGTACCCAGCAAAGTAAAATTCTTAAGTATTGTCCTTATGCCTTCTGTTACCAGAAGACTGTTACACTGGCTTCCAAGTTTATACATAAAAGTACTTCCAAATTTAAAAGGCCTCTATGAAATTTATCATTTGCTTGTACACGATTATCATAATAGGAGGAAAGTTATGGATAGAGCACATTAATTTTTAAGGCATGTAGGTTGTTGGAGAGGCAATCTGTAGAACATGGGTGTCAAACTGGCAGCCCGTGGGCCGGATGCATCACGTGCAAGCCACGCCCACCCCAGCTCCATGAAAGGAAAAACCATCACAAAACATGCGACAGCAACATGACGTGGCAATTTTAACACCCATGCTCTAGAACAACGAACACTTGTAATTTTTTTAAAATTATTCTAGCAATGAACTTAATTTCCTTTGAATGGATTTAAATGAAAGTGGTCAGTTAAGAAAAATAAAAATACATTCTTATAGATCTCAACAGTCAATGTGGATAACTTACACCATTACTTTTTATTTGAGCGTGCACACATATGGGTATATATTTAAGATGCTTAATGTCTTTATTGAATTGCTCTCTTCCAAGTTCCTTGTGCTTTTCGGATGAGCCATTTTGTATTAATTTTTCTTTTATCAGAGTACATATTCATTTTTCTTCTGAAGGTATTTTTTTTCCTCTCCTTTCTTCAATCCCATTTGTTCCTCTATCTTTAGTTTTGAGTTATCATGAAATGCTAATTGTGTACATGCTATAGTAGAATAACTATTTTCTGTGATGTCTATAATTGGTTTCTATTGATTTGGCAAGTTTGCTTTTCTTCATACTTTGGGGAAGCCTAAACAAAATACCAGTACTCACACTAGCAGCAGACATGTATATATTGTGCACACCTGTTTGATATTGCTTCCAACTATTCAGATACCAATAGTCTCCCCTTTGTAGTACTGAAATAGGTGTTCTTCACTATTTTAAACAGAAAAAGTGTAAACCTCCTATTTCTTGCACCGTAGCATTAAATGCCATACTAGCAAGCTGCTTTTCACCAGTAAAATTAATGAATTCAATCTAGGCTGAATATTCTTTTGCATATGCCTAGTTTTGCAATTTATTATCTCACTAGCAGCTAAGGACTTTAGAGATGCTGTTTTCAGATTTTTGGTTTGCATTCAGATTTAGATGGCTGATATACAGTTCTCCTCTGTCTCTGATTTATTTGCTTTGAATGCTTTGGAAGTGATAGAAATAGATGGAGGCAAGTTTCTAGGACTTTGGTAATTTCATATAATGTCAAAATGGACTGTTGATTTTTGAGAGGGATTAAACTTCTGTGAAATTGCCCCCTCCCCACCACATGATTTGAAACTGTTTCAAAGAGAATATAGTTGCCACTGTGAAAGTGCTAGTGTTGCTTACCAATGGTCTTTCTCTTGTGCCGATCCTATTAGCCCAATTTATCAGAAGTAATCAACCAATAGCAGATGATATAACAGCATGCCAGTCAACTATTAAAAGCTATGGACTTTCCAGAAAGAACTGTTAGTGACTATGAGAATGACTAATGAAAAGGTTTAGGCCTAAAGTAAACACAGATTCAATAGGTTAAAGTCACTGAAACTATTTGGACCCATAGGTATAAAAAATATAGAAAGCAAAAGAGTTCAAAGGCTACCTATTATTCATCATGCTACAATCAGATATGACATTCACATAAACTATGGTAGAAATACTATTCCTTAGACTTGGACATCTGAGTATTTTTATTGGAATGAAGTACTAAGACAAATCAGTTGTAAAAGACATCAACTTTTTAAAAACAATTGTTATCTGATACAGCTTTTAATGTGTATTCATTATGTGCTCTTATCATTTACAAACTCAAAAGTTACTGTAGGAAGTATATGCAAATATTGTAGATTGCTGTGAAAATATTAAATATCTGGGTTAGACTATGTAAATTAACTTGACAAATATCATGAGGCAACCTTCAAAAGGTTCTATATATTTTGTCACAAAATAATATTGAATGAAAACGGCAGAAATATCAAAATAATAAAACTGAAATAATTTTATTTTCCAAATATTCAGATACTGTTTATCCATTTAATGATGTGACCTATTTTGTTGTCTTCTGTTTGATGTGAGCCCTTTTTTCCAGAAACTTTGTATTTAACTTGATAATAATGATTTAGCAATGTGGCCTTGGAATGTTCAGAAAATATGGTTGTATTGGATGTAAATGTTTTATTTTGTACAGCACCTTTATATATTCACTTCTCAGATTCTGATTAGAAAGATCTGTAAATCACTCATTATTTTTTATATAGATACATTAAAAAGAACATCTGATTAATAACTTTGATTCTTTGTTACCCCTCTTAATGAAAACCTTTCTCCTGTTGATCTGTAAATTAGAATACTGTTAAAACAATGTATGATTTCTACTGCGCCAGTGGACTCTCTTCGATACTTTTAATTAAGTACTCTGCTGGTATCTTTAGTTGTGGAGCAATTACAGACATTTCCAGATGAACATTGCTCTCCAGCTATTTATTATTTCACAGAACGGTCCCTCTGAACTCAGAGAGACTTTTATAATTTAAGATTACAGACAGCAGTTAATTTAGAAGAGTTTCTGAGACATCCCTCTGCAACTGTCTTGGGAAGACTTGGGAATGGCATTTGGGAGGAAGTAGCAGGGACAGGCTACAGTAAGGGAACATGTAGGAATAATTTGGAGACAATATAAAGAATGTAACTAGGAGATAAAGGAAAGTGATCTGTTAATAGGAAAATGTGGATTGTAGGATTCTTTTGGAGAAAAAAACTAACCACTTTTATTCTTGAGGGACATGATAAGATTGACTACAAATAAAAGAATGGATTTGCATTTTTGGTTTTTACATCATCCATCCTGTGATTGAGGCTCTTCAAAAAATCACTAACAGATTGCCATTCTGTGATCTTTGTGACATTACATGCATGAACAAAAGGGATGGAATTTTTGATACAATGCTTAATTCTGCAGACATCTCTGTATGAATCTATGGCTAGCAATAAATACTTGCAAGCATATCCTTTTCACTGGAAAAAACCCACAGCAACCATCACTGGCTTGTCTCGAGTTCTGTTTTATTTGTCTTTGTTACTAACATTTAATTTCAAATACTACATACAACTTCCTTCAGTAGCTTACAAGAATGCCGATAATAGCTTTATATATAACACAGAATGTTCTAAAGGTCTTGCCTCCAGAAAAAAACGAGTTGTTTGAAAAAGAAAACCTATTGCATAAATGCTAATGATAGCAGCCAAACTTTGGTTAACACCTTTTACAGGCCCATTAATACTTTTATTCTGTGAACTTAGAAACATAACAGATAGAAAAAACATATATGTATAAACTGATTTGCAGAGGTGGAAGACTGAATACAGGTATAAGAAAATGTTATATATCTACACTTCTAATAATTGGGGAAGGAATGTAAACAAACAGTAAAAATTTCTTCAGAGCCAACCCATAGGTTGGTCAAAGTGCTAATTGCTAGAAATTAACAGTATTATCTATCCCAGCAAAAACAATTGCTTTGTGTAAAACATCTACCGCATATCAACATTTTTATTTTATGATGGGTAGATTGCTTTGCTAATTCAGATCTATTATTTGGAGAATTCTAATAGTATATTTAAATTAAATCCCCCTGGTATATGGCAGATCTACCCTTAGCCATCTTCTGTT
Organism: Myanophis thanlyinensis; assembly: GCA_017656035.1. Lineage (NCBI taxonomy): Eukaryota > Metazoa > Chordata > Lepidosauria > Squamata > Homalopsidae > Myanophis > Myanophis thanlyinensis. Next base: position 30,129 of record JAEANM010000839.1, read on the forward strand.
ATTGCTATTATGTGTTACTGAGCAATGGAAAGCTGAACTGTAAAATGGCTGAAAAGGCTATTTGTATTTTGTGGGAATAAATTACATTCTCCCAGTACAGCAAAACAAGCAGGCCAAACAATCATTCAAGAAAGAACTCTTATCAGAGGCATTTTGAAATGTAAAAAGTAGGTCAACTGCAAGTTACAGAAAATAGGTGAGCTTGCCAGAAACAACACCATATTAAATTATTAGGTACCAAATAGCAATATTCATCTTATAGTCACAGTGAGTTTAACAGGTGAGTTTCAGACCAGAATAATGCTGGCTTATATATTTTTTTATTTGTTTAATAAACTGTGTTGCAAGACAACTAGTTTCATATTGCTTTGCTCCATAGGAGCAGCTGGTTTAACTAACTAAGATGAGCACATTAGAATTAAGTTATTTATTAAGCTTTATTTAACCATCTCTTCAAGCTGTGACCTCAATGAAAAATTAATTCTAAATTCTAAATTCTTAAGAAAATGTATGAAAAATATGGCATTTCTATTGATGTGAGGACTGGCATAATTAGAAAAGCACCTTCAATGGCCATGCCAAGCCTATGTAGCACAGCAGAGGATGTTTCTGCCCAAAACATGGGCCGCAGCATCTTTCACGGTTTGATTTTCCATAACTAAAAAAAAAATTGAGAATAAAGTAAACATTAAAATCAGAAAATAACTTTTAAACTTGTGAAAGCCAAGCAAAACTCAGGAATAAAGGTAACATTGCTGTTTTTGTTTCTCTTCCCAAGATACTTGTAAGTTACCACTTGAAAGTCAAAAACCCAAAGAACAAAAAAGAATTATATCCCAGTTCATATGTGCATTTCACGTTTTATAAACAAGACTAGCAAGGTTTTAATCAAAGTGTGTGTGTTAAACTCATTTATTTTTATCCTGTTTTTATTATTTTTATAAATCACTCAAGGCAACATGCGTACCTAATTCTCCTTCCTCCTATTTTCCCTGCAACAAACTGAGTTGGTTCGGTTGAGAGAGAGTGACCCAAGGTAACCCAAATGGCTTTCATGCCTGAGGTGGGACTGGAACTCACGGTCTCCTGCTTTCTAGCACGGTGTCTTCACCATTCAATTAAACTGTGTTTTTAAGTCCTAAAGTCCTAAAAATTGAATTTCTATCATGGATTCCACCTGCCACAATAGCATCCTTGAAGACTTCTAACTGCATCTTAGATATTTTCTTGCAAAAAAATAATAATCATGTACACAGTTTGCCTATGGACACACACACAAGATTTACTTAGATTCTTTGATAAGAAGCTTGTATTTTGTGCTTAACCATACAATACCTTTTGGGGTAGGGCTTACAGTAATTTTAAAATTTCCAAATGTCCCCCCCAAATACCTAAGAACGAAAAGTTCACTCTGAAAATTACATACGTCTAAAGCAGGGGTGGGCAATTATGGCTCCTTCATGACTCGTGGACTTCAACTCCCAGAATTCCTGAGCCAGCTCGGCTGGCTCAGGAATTCTTGGAGTTGAAGTCCA
>JAEANM010000840.1:0-31621 GCA_017656035.1 Myanophis thanlyinensis
CAGCCCCCCTCGGGCTCCATCCGGACCGGGTGGCCAAGGATACTGTTGGGGCGGCGGGGCCTGCAGAGCCCTGATGCTGGTGGGGTGAGGCTGAGGCGGCACCGCAGCTGCAGCAGCCTCCCAGCTACTACTGCTGCTGCTGCTGCCGGCGGAGGAACCAGCGCGCCGCTGGCCACCGCTGGAGAAGGGGATGCTCCGGTCGCCGCCGCTGCCCCTGTCGCAGGGGGAGGTGGCGGTGGCAGCCCGGCTCCCATGCCGCTCCCTGGGGAAGGCGCCATTTCCGTTCCCGTCCCTGCACCGGGCTTGAGAGCTGCCTTCTGCTGTAAAGTAAGACCGCAGAAGGCCAAGCGGAGCCACCACCAGGTCGGGGGTGGTGGCGGCGGGGTGGCAGCTGGGGGTGGGGAGGGAGCGGTGGGGGCGGGGGCAGCCTGGCAGGCCAGCATCCCCGGCCAGTCTCCGTGACAATGCGGCCGGCCTCCTCTCCTCGTATCCCGCCTCCTCAGGCCAGGGCGAGCGGGGGCCGGTCAAGCCGCACTGCTGCTCATGGAGCCGCCTCCGCCGGTGGCTCTTGGCTCCCCTGAGCCGGGAGAAGCGGCTCCGCGTCGGCTGAGCCCCGCCGCCGCCGCCGCCCCCGGCCTGGTGGTGGCTCTGCTTGGCCTTCTGTGGTCTTACTTTACCGCAGAAGGTGGCTCTCAAGCCCGGTACGGGAACGGCGCCTTCCCCAGGGAGCGGCATGGGAGCCAGGTCTCCACCACCGCCTCCCCCTGCGACGGGGGCAGCAGTGGCGACCAGAGCATCCCCTTCCCAAGTGGTGCCCAGCGGGACGCCGGTTCCTCTACCGGCGGCAGCAGCAGCAGTAGTAGCTGAGAGGCTGCTGCCGCTGCGGTGCCACCTCAGCCTCACCCCGCCGGCATCAGGGCTCTGCAGGCCCCGCCGCCCCAACAGTATCCTTGGCCACCCGGTCCAGACGGAGCCCGAGGGGGGCTGCGGTTGCAGGGCAGGAAGGGCTCGGAAGGAAGGCTGGAAGGAGGAGAAGGAAGGAATGGAGAGGAAGAAGGAAGGGAGAGAAGGAATGCGGCCGGCCTCCTCCTCTCCTCCTCGTATCCCGCCTCCTCCTCAGGCCAGGGCGGACAGCGCATGCTTGTGCTGGCAATCTTGCCACTTGCCAGCGCAAGCATGCGCTCTGTCCGCCCGCCAAGCAGAGCGGATGGGCTGCTGGAGGAGAGGGGGGGAAAGAGGGGGGGAACGGCTTGGACGTCACGGGCCAGGTAAATGTGCTCCGCGGGCCGCATGTGTCCCACGGGCCGTAGTTTGAGGACCCATCCTGTAAACCATTTAGAGAGGGCTGTAAAGCACTGAAGTGGTATATACTGTATTTTTCAGTGTATAAGATGCACCTAGATTTTGGAAGATAAAAATAAGGAAAAAAAGTATTTGGAAAGGATGGGTGGTTTGCCTATTAAACTTTGGCAAAATTAGCTAATGTTATAAAAGAGAATGTATTCAAAACTGATGTGTGTAATTATTTAAAGAGAAGCTTGTACCCCATGTCCATTTTCTTATTCAAACTATTACGCTGTCTATAGCTTATATATCATACTCCTACCACAAATCTTGGAAGTTTGGTAAATATACAGCTGATTAACCAAACTTTACAATTATAATCCTTATGTAAACAAATGTAACACTATCTCCTCATAGTAGTGCTTGCAGACTTAGGTAGGATCTACAAATTTATCAAAATGAAAAAAAACTTTATTTAAAAAATAGGAATTTGATGATATAGAAAATACTCAAAACTGGAAATGCTGGAAAGGCTGAGTGATTCTGGGAAGAAAATAAGAGTGAAAGAGAATAATGAAGATTATTGCCTGAGAGTAGGGGAGAAGGAATATAAGACGCGGGTGTTTAAAATGGGCTGTTTTTAGCCTCCCAACCCCTCCCCAGGTGTCTTGTATTCCCTTCCCCCAGCCCCCAGAGGCATTTTGCAGGGCTTCAGAAGTCTCTAGAAGGGCTCATTTTTGCCAAAAACTGGCCCATTTTTGTCCATTTTTTAGCAAAAATGAGCAAATGCGGAGGCTTCTAAAGCCCTGAAAAATGCCTCTGGGGACTGGGGGGAAGGGAATACAGTGTGCCTGGGAGACTAAAAATGGCCTGTTTTTCACCCGTTTTTGGTCTCCCAAGCCCCCCAGGCAACTTCTATTCCCTCCCCCCCCAGCCCTCAGAAGCATTTTGCCAGGCTCCAGAAGCCTCTACAGGGTTCATTTTCACCAAAAAATAGCCTGTTTTTTGTCCATTTCTTGGCAAAAATGAGCCTAGAGGCTTCTGAAGCCCTGCAAAAAAGCCTCTGGGGGCTGGGAGGAGGGAATACAAGCCCATTTTTCACCTGTTTTTTGGCCTCCCAAGCTCCCCAGGCATCTTCTATTCCCTCCCCCCCAGCCCTCAGAAGCATTTTGCAGAGCTCATTTTTACCAAAAAATGGCCCATTTTTTTGTCCATTTCTTGGCAAAAATGAGGCCAGAGAGGCTTTTGAAGCCCTGCAAAATGTCTCTGGGGGCTGGGGGGAGGGAACGTATTAAATGTATAAGACGCACCACAATTTTCACCCACTTTTACAGTGTGGAAAAGTGCGTCTTATACATCCAAAAATACGGTAAGTAAGTGCTATTGCTAGTGCTATCTTTCAAAAAGAAATATGGAGCCAACAATATACACCAAATCAGTAGCTTAATAAAGTATTAAATCCCGAGTGTGACTAATCAATAAATATATTATGCTATTAAGTTTTTTTGCAAGCTGAACTTAATGGAATATTCTTTTCAGTTATTAGATCTTTTGATGTTAATAAGCCTGGATGTGAAGTTGATGACTTGAAGGGAGGTGTAGCTGGTGGTAGCATTCTCAAAGGTGTATTAAAGGTAATGTTTCTTTCCAGTGCTGATTAACAGGCTGTTATTTTATGTTAATGATAGAATTGTACGTATTCTTAGATTTAGATTTATTCAATTTATATACCACCCCTCTTCTTCCTTCTATTCCTTCTGCATATGTGGAAGTTGAGGGATTCTCCAGAACTTGCTTGGTGAACATGAAGGCTAGGAGAGTAAAATGAAATCCTGTTGGATGAATCAAAGTCCATAAGTTTAGATATAATACTAGTATAAATTGATGTTCATGACAGTAACTGCCCTGTCCTGTCCCAGGCCAAGTGCACCCATGTGCACATGCACACACAAATGATTTTGTTCTTTTTACTAAATGAGGATTGCAAACAAAGGCACTTGCAGTATAGAGAAAGTTCCCATTCCTGTGCCCCTCAAGTTCAACAAATTTGCCTTAGAAGTGTTCCAAATCAAAGCAGCATGCAATACTTTCTTGTAAAGCAAAGTCCAGGGGCAAAGCTTGTGGTTGGTACATCCAGACTCAAAATCAGGGTTGTAAAGTTTTGCAAATCAAGCTACAAGAAATGGGAGTTAACAGGCAGTTGTCAATGGAGAGCTCTATACTCTGTGCTACACTCTTTCCAGCCAAAACTGTTGTAGCCAAAACCACCAAACTGTTGTGTTGGGAGGGGGTGGTAATTCCACATCCTCATTTTCAGAAAGCTAAGGCAGCTGTGACTGCTAGGTGTTGTTTTACATTACCTCTTTTGCCTAATTCATATGGAAATCCATTTGGTGGTGCTGGAGCTGGCTGCTTATCATCAGTCAGAATTTCTGAAGTTGAGTTTGGTGCTGATTGCTCATCATTAAACCCCTCTTGTGAATCTGAGAATGGAATTAGCCCAAGAATAAAATCAATGACATTGTTTCAAGGTCTTTTGTTGTGATCTGTGGAATGCTTGATGTTTTATGTGGAACAATGATCTCCATGCCATACTCTCCATTATTTATGGTATCTCCTTAATTTCTATTATGCTTATCATATAAAATGATGATTGGGGAAAAGCAAGCACTCCCACTGCTTCTGAAACTAATCATGAGTGTATCTGGACACATAGAGAAAACCAGTGTTCTACATAAATGTGTACAAACCATAGCTATAGTGAACTGACACAGAATTGGCTATAAAACCCATTGTCAATGCACTATATAGAAATTGAGTTGTAATAAACTTCCTTTCTTATATCTTTTATTATTAGGTTGGCCAGGAACTTGAGGTGAGACCTGGCATTGTCTCAAAGGATAGTGAAGGAAAACTTATGTGCAAGCCTATTTTTTCCAAAATTGTATCTTTGTTTGCAGAACATAATGATTTGCAATATGCTGCACCAGGAGGCCTTATTGGTATGTCTGTTTTACATTTATGTTTAAGAGATCAGGGAGAACATGAAAGATACCAAGATAAGACTGGCTATAAATATACAATTTCAGGGACTTTTTAATGCAACAGCTATAAATGCTTCTATACTTTCTAAAACCATTTTTAAAGTGGTAGTTATAGTATATATGTGCATGGTGTACATATAAAGTAACTCAAGCTAAAATTAAATACATTTCAGTTTCGTTTAATAAGTTTCATTTATAGCACAACACAAAGTGATAGATAGAATAAAGATCTATCAACAATTTTAACTCATTCACCAATGGCTCTTGGTTGAAGAGAAAAGGAAACTATAACTCTTACAACACTTCAGTTTGTTTTGCTACGTAGGTGATTTAGGACTCTATATTCCTGGTAGTGATGCTGTTTTATTGTCATCTGTGTCATTACTAGCTGCCACCTTTTCCCCTGAGAATGTGTTTTGAACAATTTATTGTCTTTCAAATCATCTAGAATTCAACAAACATTACAATATTCATTTATTAATACATATTTATGTATTAATTTGTAGTTATTACAAATAAAATTATGAAAAAGTGATAAAAGAAACTTTGGAACAATGAAGCATATATGTGGCCTATGCAGCAGAATCTATTATTTGACAAATTCATTAGAATTATTAAACTATTCTTACAAGATCCAAGGAAAAGAAAATAATTATTGGAATGGCCAGTTGATCAGTTTAAATAAATATTACTCCAAAAGACTGAATAGTGTCTGGTGATTTAAAAGTAATTTAACAATTGAAAACCTGTTGCTTTTTAAAAAACAAAAGTATTTTGTTATTAGGTGTTGGCACCAAGATTGATCCAACTTTGTGCCGAGCTGATCGAATGGTAGGGCAAGTTTTAGGTGCAGTTGAAGCATTACCTGAAATATTCACAGAACTTGAAATTTCGTACTTCTTGTTGAGACGACTACTGGGTGTCCGTACTGAAGGAGACAAGAAAGCTGCTAAGGTTAGTTAAATTATTTCTAATGAATCTGGACATTCTTTAAATTTTTGTATTTTAAAATGGATGCTTGCAAATTTAAAATGGTACAAATACTTGTCTTTAATTTTTTTTTACTACTTGTAGGTGCAAAAATTATCTAAAAATGAAGTACTAATGGTAAACATAGGTTCTCTTTCAACTGGAGGACGGGTCAGTGCAGTTAAAGCTGATCTGGGGAAAATAGTGCTAACTAATCCTGTATGCACTGAAGTAGGCGAAAAAATTGCCCTTAGTCGAAGAGTTGAGAAACACTGGCGGTAAGTTGATTTGAAATAAAACATAATGTATCACTATAAATACATTTTAAGCTACACACAATGGATGAATCTAGCAGAAAAAGCAGATAGTATAAAAATTATATTCTGCTGGGTGTAATCTGTGATACTTAATACTAATTAATAACTTGTGGGACCTGACAGAATGTTTCAAAGCACACTAAACGTTGTTACATGCTGGTAAATAGATATTCTTTTCCAGTCTTCCATTTATACCTACATATTGCATTCTATATGCCATTCTTGCCACTCTTTTATGTTGAGTCTGTCGAGAGTTGCCTCAAACCACTAGATGGGTGGCAAATTTAATAATAGATAATAAAAGATTTCCAGTTGATGTCTCGGCGCTACTAGAAGGAAAGGTGGAGCGTCCCCATCCCTTTTAGCCTTCCCCCGCCTGTGGGCTCCCAAGGGAGCCGAAAGTTGCCCTGTAGGGGCAACAAAGCTAAGGAGGGCGCCCAGTGAAGTCGAGGAGAGTCCGCAATTCTTCTGCAGAACCTTGGGCTTAAATTCCTCCATGCCATGGCAGGACGAAGAGGGAGCTTAAGATGGCTGCCCAGGGCTGTGACAACCAGTGTCTGAGCAGGAGAGGAGTTGCTGGACAGTGTGCAGACCTGGGTGAGAGAAAATTAATTTTTAATCTACTTCTGAGCCCCAAAAGACTATTTAAAATATAAAAAAAAATCACAATTGTCAGGAATTGGCAGTGAAGGAAAGTCTGGAGGAAAAAAACTGGCTTGAAATGGAAGGGGAAAATTTAAAAGGGAAGGCAAAAAAAAATTTTTTTTTGTTCAAATATAAAAGATTGGATTTTAAAAATGACCTAGCAGTGTCTGGCAGAGACACTTTGAAGATTGTAATTACATATCTTCATTAACATTTCTAAAACATGGATTTTTAAAAAATTGTTTAACATTTAAAACATTTAAATTCAATTTAATACTGCCATCTGCTGTTGGAAGGGAAAATTACACACTGTGGAAAGAATGAATTGCTGAACTGATTAAGGGATTTTAAAAATAAGAAGGATCTTTTCAGCCCCCTGATAACTACAATAAAGATTGAACTGTGACAGACTAATAGACTTGGATACAAAGATTTGAGAGAGCTGAACTGTTGGAGAAGTGACTCAGTACCTGAGCTTATGACTGTCTGATTATTGGAAAAAAAAGGGGACATAATAATTTTGCTGCAAGATGTTTTACCAAGAAGAGATGAGTATTTGGAATGAGATCTTTACTTCAAAAAAGACAAGGGAGATGTGGAGAACCGAATGTAAAGAGATAAAGACTGAATTGAAGTCCGCAGTGGAAATAATGGATAATAGGCTGCAAGAAACTACAAGGGACCAAGACATCCAGGAACAGAAGTCAATACAAAAAACAGGAGTTAATTAAACCAACAAATGGTACAAAATTTACAAAATAACAGGAAAGAGGCAACAGTAAACATAATAAAGATAAATTAAATAAATCAAGGGGAGAGCCTTACAAGAGAATTAAAAGAGGAAGAATCAGGATATCGGGTTTGAAAAAGAGACAGGGATAAGAATAGTAATCTGGGAAAATAGACAATGGGAAAGAACAGAGGAGAAAAGTTTATAAAGAGTGGCCAAGAGAGAGAGGTGGCAAGAGACAGAGATCTAAGAGAGAAACGGGAACAAAGTGACAAATATTCTTCTATGTACCAAAATGTATGCTACCCAGGACACACGCTGTTCACATATTGATTTGTTTGTAAAAAAAATGAAAAATAAAAAACTTGAAAGAGAAAAAAAGATAATAAATTCCTCCATAAATTATTCAGATTACCTTTGTATTTTTGCAAACCTTTGTGTTTCCTGATCTCTTTATATTCATAAATGTAACATTTTAACAACGTAAGAACCACTATTTAGAGATGTATTTATAATGGTAAAAATTCTAAGTTAAATAAAATAGTAAGTATTATAGTAATAATTTCAGTTATTGATATATCACACAACTCTAGTCTAAGGACTTGTTTTTGTTGATGTTTCTTATCAAATATTATAAAATGTCAAAGATGCTAAATAAATGGGACATAGGTAATCTTTGGTTGAAGACTGCCCTGTTTAGCAACTGCTCAAATCATAATAGCACTGAAGTAAGTTTATAATTGGTCCTCAAACATATGGATACAGAATTCCAAGGTCCTATGATCACAATTCAGACATTTGGTAAGCAGCATCTATTTTTGATCATCTCAGCCTCCCACAGTCATATAATCACAATTTGTGACATTCATGGCTGCCTTTTGATATGAAGCCAATGGGAAACGGGACAGTAATTGCAACTCACAGTCATGTGATGTTGTGCTTGATGACTGTATGTGATTTGCTTAACTATATCAGAATTTATGCAAGATAAGCATGGTCATTCACATTTCACTTAACTACTGTGTTGCTACCAGTTCCAAATCTCATGTGAGAGCTTACTTTTATCCATTGGTGTACAAAACACTTAATATTGAAGCAATCTGACTTTGGGTTTTTTTCCCTGATAATGGCCAATCCCAGCAATCCATAGGTGATTCATGAATTATCTAGAATGGGAAATGAGTACTAATGTTTGCATAATGTTATTTTATATATTGTATTTAGAGAGTTGTCTTTTATTCTATTTTGATACCTCAAAGTTATTCTAATCTGCTTTTCTTGTTTTCCAGTTTAATTGGATGGGGACAAATTAGAAGAGGAGTGACAATTAAGCCTACTGTGGATGATGATTAAAAGCAAAAAAGCAATTCTTCAATTTGTAAAAAATGACATGTTTCCATATAGTTGGAATGCATTTTTACTGAGGGAAGCTATTGCACAGATAATGTCCATTGTATTGAAAATCAAATCTCTCACTAAAAGTCTTGACAATATCTGCAATAAATTAAACAAATTAGCAAAGATGGATCTAATTCTCCAGTATTTCACAAAAACTAAATTTGTTTTGTGTTTATGTCAGTTTTTTTAGAGACTTTGTGGGGCTGATTATTTGATTTTAAACAATGTAACTGAAGACCCCGTAATCTGATTTGGAATTTTGAAAATTGCTTATTCTTTCATTTAACTCTTATAGGTCATTGAGTAAAAAAAAACCGGAAATGTTTGTCAATGAAACAAATTTAAAATAATAAACTTTTCTTGGAAGATGAATTTTCTTTCTTATATACCCATACTTTGATCTTGCAGCAAATGATTCCACATATTATTGAACACTGTCATATTTACAGTTACATGGTCCCAAACCACTGATCCTATTTATCTGTCGGTAGATATTTTTTAAAAACTAAACTCCTCAAAAGAGAATTTTGAAATATAATTCCAATTATGCAAGCCAAAATAAAATATTTGCAACCACAATGGACAGTATCCCAAAAGGGAAGTTAATTACTGTTTATTTTATTTGAAAAAGGCTGAAATTATTGTATGGAAATGCTGTATAACTGAATTGCAAATTGAGAAGTGAATAATGATTTATACATTAGATCTGGTTTAATGTAATTATGATGCAATACTATATCATTCGTGACATTTAGCTACTCAGTATCCTATGGGTTTGCTAATAGAACATGAATACTTATTTGAAATGGTTTAGCTGTTTTGATGATACCAATTGATCCTAACCAAGGTAACTAAGCTCTGCTTTTCAATGTCTCTTCTCTTTCCATAATTTAAATACCCAGTAGTTATTCTTGATTGTTATCTGTCAGATGCATTTGTTATCTGTCTGGCATTTCATGGAGTCAGCTATCTTGGCAACCATATTCTTACAGCAGATTGAAAATCTTGTTTTTCTTAACTATTTTATTGCCTTTTGTGGTCCTATGATAGTTAATATCACATCTGCATAACATTTCAGCATATACTCCTCTCTGCAAATTCACACATCATATCCATCTTTGGTATGGAATTAATAAGCATGCTAATCTAACATGTATTATTGAGAGCAGGTTGGACAACAATAGGGATATAATCTTGTCAGTAATTTGCCCAAAGTGGTCTTGAGTCCTGAATCAGCCATGCCAGTTTGACTAAGGAAAAGTAATGGTTGTAAGCACTGACCTAGAAGTAATCAATTCGGAGTCCTTCCATTTGGGCTGTTAAACTGGTGTTAATGCTGGAATACTAATTACTTAACTGCATGGGAATGACTCCAAGGAATTTCTGCCATGAAAAAAAAATTTCTGGGGAACAAAAACACAGCCTTAGATCCGTCCTTCTGTTTTGCATAGTTTCTAGAGATCCCTTGGAAACAAAACAAAATATTTACATTGTCTTAAATATTGTATTAATTATTCCATCATTAAAATTCTAAAACCAAAATGTCATACATTTTATTTACTAAACCAAATGTTACTAGAACAACAGTAAACCATGCAATTAAAATATTAGGGAAGCAAGATACACAACAATTTACTAAATATGGTATTTTATTGCTAATAACTGAAGATGCACAGAAGAAAATATAATAAAGAGAAGAGATCCTCTTCCAGAGGATGGATTTCATTTCTAATTCCCCAGCTACTTTGACCTGAGAATTTTGCAACTTGAAATTTAATTTTTTAACTGTAAAAATGCTAAGGTTAATAGAAAATATAAAAAATATTTTGAGCAACATAAAAACTGCAACATAAAACAAAGACACAAAATTGTGTTCTGCTGTTGAACACACATTTTAAACAAAGAATTAAATGAGATACTATGCACATGTGATTTGCATTTTAGAGCTCCAAAGGAAATTTGATCCATAATTCTATCAAGTATCAGCAATCTGATTTTGATATCTGCAAACAACTGTACAATCTACTACAATCTTTTAAATAATTGTGTCATTAACAAAATATAGATTGTTACAATGAAGTATACAATAAATTAAAGTTTGCAACTATGAAACTAAAGTAATTATGAAACATTTTACAACAAAAAAACCGCACAAAGACGCACTGGAATCCAATATCTAACAATCGCAAAATTTGAATTTGCTAAGGTTGCACATTCCGATTTAGCTGTACAACGAACAGTACCCGACTCCCTATAAAACCAAAAACAGAAAACATGGTAGATAACTGCATTTACCAAAACGATTGATATATATGAATAAAGCACTGTACTTTCATTTCCCTGGCTTTCTATGTAAGAAAAATGTATGTTCTCCATCAAATGGAGAAGGGGAGGGTGGAGGGAAGATGGAGAGCGGGACAATACTTTCATTAAAAATGCCGTACTACGGTACCTCTTATTTTCATTTTCAAAAGACTGTGGATAAATTTATTTTCGGCAAGCGAGGGGGATGTGTTACGATTCGAGAGGCGGGGGTGCCCGGGGCAATGCCTGTAGAGAAGCCACCCCAAAAATGTTGGGGATTTTCCAGGCCTAAGCAACTCCTCATTCCCCGGAGCCGAGTTGAGCAAGTCTGAGCCCGGAGCGGAATTTTACGGCCGAGCTAGAACGGAGGCGGCGGCAGGAGCGGCAGCTGCAACGGGAGGGGGTTGGCAGGGACCCACCGCCCTTCTACTTCATCGGCCGGGCCGGGCCGGTTCCTTCTCGGTCGCGCGCCCGGTCTGGCCCGACCCAGGGCCGAAGAGCAGGCGGCTCAAGCAGCAGCGGCTCCGGCAACTCCTTCCGCATTTCCCTGGGTCTCTCACGGGCAGTGACGTGACGTGCTGACGGCTGCCCGGCCCGGGGAGCTTGGCCGCTTCCACTCAGCTCCGAGCTCGGCCCCTCCCTCCCCTTCGCTCCCGCCCGCCCGCCCCGCCGCCGCGACACTACCACCGAGATCGGCCCAGCTACGCGGAGAAAGGCCTCCCAGAGCCCGCCGCCACCGCCCCGCCTGGTAAGCAGCACGGGACAGGCCCGAGCTAGGCCCTTACCCCTGCGCAGAACCAGGCCTCGGAGCCTGCTTCGGTACAGGCCCAGAGAAGGCCGCAGCTAGGCCGCGCGGCGTTCCTTCTTGCAGGAATGGGCCGGAAGCCTGGCCAGGGGGTCGGGCAACTGTAACTCAGCTTCCAGAGAGAGAAAGGCGGTGGGCTGTTGTAGGTTGCACGAGGAATGGGGGTCAGGCATTCTTAGAGGACAGTGGGCCAGGCCTGAAACAGAGGGATCGCTGCTAGGAGGAGACAAGATGGCGACGGTAAAGGAGGCCGAGGAAGAGTGCCGGACGCCATCTTGAATTAATTGCTTCTGGACCCAGACAATCCCCATTACAGGCGGGCAGGGCAGGGCGGAGACGGCGCCAATGGGGGAAGCTTGCCCCTCCCCTCTTTCCCTCCCTTTCTTGTGCCCAGTTGTCCTGCTCGGCTACTCCCGAGTCCTGCATACTTTAGTCCCGCCACATTCTTCGCTTTCACGTAGTAGCTAGAGGGTGCAGAGGCATTTTCTGCCTATTGATCGCTTTGCCTCCTACCCCTGAGTATCAAAGAATGACCGAGGGAACACGAGTGATTATTCACATAGCTGCCCCTCCCCGTTATGTTGATACAGGAAGGGCTGCTTGCAGCGCCAGGTGTTCGGTTTTGTCCGGACGGTTGTTTTTCCGCAAAAATAACTTTCTAACCATGAACCACCTGCCAGAGGCAACAGATACCGAGGAAGATAATAGTCTGGGTCAGTTGCATTAATTAAGAAAAGCTGATTGCATGACAGGCTTGAGGGAGCAAGCCTGTCATGAGGGAGCGTAGTGGTGCCACACTTAAGCACCAGAATGAAATTCAAAATTCCACCAGAAACAAGCTTCTAAATGCACACGTGCAGAGAGAAAGTAGTCAAGGAAAGCCTATGCTCTGATAAATAAATATTAGTAATTAATCCTGTGGCCTCTTGCTCATTTGATAATATTGGTAATCAAAGTTTTACATAAATACTATCGTAGGATGGCTAATAATTTATATTTGAATTATAGAGATTGAAAAGCAGCCTAGAGATTTTTTTCCTGTTGGTGTAATATGTGAAGTAGGTAAATTGGATTATTATAAATTAAAAAAAACCTCAAAAGAGACCATTTTTTGTTTTGAAACAACACATTGCAGTCAATAAACAAGCATCTGAAAAACAAATGTGATGGACAATAGCTTCTGAGTAATAAGGGTTGATGCAAAGAATATTAACTTGCACTAGAAGAGAAATTATTAGTCAAGACTTATACAGAAGATACACAATTTAGGCAGGAAAGCAAAGATGCTTGTTTCAACAGATGCATTCACAAAGCATGAGCAGGAAAACTTTTTTTACACTTGTGAAATGAATGAAAGCAGGAATGTACCCCAGATACTATAGTAATACATTTTAGTATACTGTATTCAGGACTCAACAATGCTAGTCAAGCAAATAAAAAGTTTTTAATTATCCAGAAGCTTTACATATTAAAATAGATGAAATTGGGAAAATACAGTTAGTACTTGCAATATTTGATTCAGATTATACCAAAAGATTATAGTCTAACAGAAAATGCCACAGTTCATGTATAAGGAGAAAAGCGTGAAGTGTTACAAAGAATGTATTGATATTTTGCTCTGATACAAGTGAATTCTCCAATTGCTTATAGGACATCATAAAGGGACATCAACATAGATCATTCTTTTTGTGCTTACTCAGGAATGGGGCAAAATGTTCAAGTCTCAAGGATGTGACAATTTTCACCTTAATGCAGCCCTGATTGCAATATATATGCCATGTGCTAGTCTGGGACACTTACTAAAAGTCTACACAAAACACATTTATTTTAATTTTATAGACATTGCGACTGATGAGATTTAAAGGTCATGGATGAGGATGGGCTTGAACTACAGCCGCATGACCCACAGGCTTTTTTTGACTCAACAGGTATGTAAGAAAATAATATGTAAGCTTATTTTCCTAAACTCTATAACTATTGGATCTTTAGTAGTGAATCCAGATTGCTTTTATTACCCAAGTCTGAATCTAATTTATTTAATAATCTAATTTAGAACTATTTTAGAATAGTCAAATCTATTTTGAGACTGAAAAATATAAGGAATTTTATATATGTTTCAAATATTTACATATGATTATTGTTTGGTACCAGTTTTTTTAATAAAGGCAAGATAATTTATTAGCTATGTGGTAAGGCAGATTATGAAATGTGAAAACTGATAGAAAAATAGGTTATCAATTATTAGCTTTTAAAAGTTTTTTTATCTTCTAAATTATTTTGAGGAAATATAGCTGGTTGCTAGCAAGTAGGAAGCAAATTATATAGAATACAGGTAGTCCTCTAGTTACAACCTTTCATTTAATGATCATTTGAAGTTACAACACTGAAAAAATGACTTATGACAATTTTTCATACTTACAACCATTGCATCATCCCCATAGTCACATCAAAATTCAGATGATTGACAATTGTCTCATATTTATGATGGTTGTAATGTCCCAGGGTCATGTGATCATCTTTTGTGACCTTTTAGAAGCAGAGTCAATGGGGAAGCCAGATTCACTTTACAGCCATATTACTAACTTAACTGCAGTGACTCACTCAGCAACTATGGCAAGAAAGGTTATAAAATGGTGCAAAACTAAACAACTGTCTCACTTAGCAATAGAAGTTTGATCTCATTATGGTCACAAGTTGAGAACTACCTGTATATGACTTCCATGATTTACACCTGATAAATGGATCAAGACAAGTAAAGCCCTTCATATTAAATTTGTTTCTGGTATGATAAGTAAGTTAGAGATGTCCCTGCTACATCATAATCAAAATTTGCTGATTTTTCCTCAACTAAGATTTATGATAATATAGGACTGATTATAATTTATATATTCCAGGAGCTGATGAAACGCATTTGAATGGAGATGAAATTGTTGTGGAAATACAGGAAACTGTATATGTATCAGATGTAGAAGATTCTGATATAGCTGTACATAATTTTGTCCCTGATGATCCAGATTCTGTAGTAATTCAAGATGTCATTGAGGACGTTGTTATAGATGATGTTCAGTGTCCAGATATCATGGAAGATACAGATGTATCTCAAACTGTTATTATTCCTGAACCAGTACTGGACACTAATGTCACTGAAGAAATGTCTCTGTCACACTGCAGTGTTCCAGAAGATGTTTTATCATCTGAAATTACAGCTTCAGCAATGGCAATACCTGAACATGTACTCACAAATGAATCAATACATGTACCTGATATTGAACATATGAAACATGTTCATGACCATAATAATGTTGTAGAAGCAGAAATTGTCACAGATTCTCTTGGAGAAGATGTAGTTTCAGAAGTCTTAGTGGCAGACTGTGCTTCTGAAGCTGTAATTGATGCCAGTGGAATATCTGTGGAGCATAATGATGAAAAAAACAACTGTGAAGACTACCTGATGATTTCCTGTAAGTGTCTGGGTAAACTATTTTAAGGACTGCAGTTTAAACAACAGAATCTTTCATCCAGGCTATCCCACTGATTTTGTTCTTGGATTTTGTGCTAATCAATACAACATGTAGTTTTAGATCCTGACAGTTCATGTATCAGGAATTTAACGAACACATTTTAACTTATCACCATTCTACAGAATAATTGAATTAGCTTCTGGTGGCCTAATATAAAAATAATTTGTTTGGTAGCAAGAACAATTTTGTTGTTAAAAAATAAATATTTTAAAGTTAAATTAATAAAATTAGCATCAGTAACCATGCCTATGACTTTAACATTATTTTTTAAAAAAGATTTTGCAGTGAATATTCCCATTTCATTGGGATTGGGATATTAGTACCACTTTAGTGGGATGGTAACTGTTCAGTGCACCTCAACATGTACATCAGCCAGATGACCATGGTAGTGTGTTTGGACAATGTTGGCTCCTTGGGCTAGGAAATTGAAACAAGCTCCTCCTCCTAGAGTCAGACACCACTGGCTAGGGGAAGCTTTTATCTTTACCTTTTTTACTATTAAAATATCCATTTATTGCTCCATCAATCACCTAGCATTCTTTGATCATTGGGTTTCAAGCTTTGAACTAATATGTAAAATCCATCAATTGACACTTGTTATTATTAAAATCATAGAGTTACTACATGTTTTTGAGACTGATAGACTACTACTTTACACTTATTCATAGGATTTGGAATGTTCTTCCCAAATTTGCAAGGTACCATTCTTACATTATTTATTTCCTACTGGAAATCCAGAGCTTTCTATGGAATATTCTTAGATGTAAATTTTGTTATTTTTGTTTTATATCTATTACTGTATTTCAATAATTTTAGGTTTAAGATGCAGTTGTTTAAGAATTTGTATAGGGTTATATTAAATATATTTCTCTGTTTGAATGGTTGCCATCAGAAATACAGAATGGAGAGCTAACTGGCAACAGTTAAAGAACTGAAGAAATATTGATTTTTGTTTTTTTATCAGAAGAGAATAATGCGTATTGTGAATATGTTATCAAAAGAAGATGAATGAAGTGGGAGGGTCAAATATACAGGTAGTTCACAACTTAAAACCACAATTGAGTCCAAAATTTCCATTACTAAGTAAGACAATTGTTAAGTGAAACACTGCAATTGTTAAGTTAGTAACATGGTTATTAAGTGACTCTGGCTTCCCCATTGATTTTGCTTCTCAGAAGGTTGCAAAAGGGGATCATATGAACCCTGGACACTGCAAATGTCATTAATACAGACCAGTTGCCAAATTTCTGAATTTTGATCATATGCCCATGGTGATCCCACAATGGTTGTGTGAAAATTTTTTGTAAGTCACTTTTCAGTATTGTAACTTTGAATGATTGGAAGTTGAAGAGTACCTGTAACTGGAATAGGAAAAAAAAGAAACCTATTTCCCAAGTTGAGAACTACTTTATATAAATGTGTACACTGTAATTGTGTCTAATATTTCTAGCCAAATACAGACCTTACAAAGAAATTTATTAGTATCTGTGATTAATAGGCAATAAGTTGCAGTCTATTTCTTAAGTCCCAAGCTCTTGTTTGTTGTTCCATGAGATTATAGTTTATTGCTGAGTTCAGTGTCTTTTGCACGATAGTGATGATGTGCTTTATTGCCTTTTTCTTAGTACTGTAGTACTGTTGTTTTCCAGATGAAGAATTGCAATAATATCTAAAGTTGCTGAAAAATACAGACCTAGACAAAGGAAGTATTCCTACATCATTATCAAGGCTGCAATACACTAGAAATGTAGGAATGATCTTTCATAATGTGATAGCAGCTGATCAATAGTAGATGATGTGAGGACTTCTCTATATCCTCTTAAGAACTGATTTATCTTTTTTTCTTAATAATATGCAGACTCTTAATATGCATGAGTGTGTTGTAATCCTTATTTCCTAAAAAAATATACTTCACCATTTTTCTTGTGGAAATTATAAATCTATACTTGTTATGATTTGATGTGAATGGCTGTTAGTATTGTGCTAGGTGAAAGTTTCACAGTATTAAATTTTTTCTTTGAGTCTTCTCAGAAAGTTTTACAAGTTTTATACTATTTGTGTAGTCTGGTCTGTCTGTAAGAGTATTGCAAAATAATATGAAAACATGATTTTCAAATTAGGTATTTCTTTTACATATCCAATGTGACATACTGTAAACACTTATTTTGTTGATTGTGATGGAAATTTAATTCTTGTAATATGTGAAATATTGTGGAGGATTTTGCTGATGGTGTCTTTCTAAGCCTTTTATAGTTGTTTAAAATAATTCCCAATGTAACTGCAATGCATTATTGCAAAATGACAAACCTGTGGAAACAAATTATATGAAATGGCCATGAATGCTATTTTATATAGGAGATGCGGAAAATAAGAGGAACAATTGATACAGAATTAAGAATTATTTAATTAAATAATTAATAATATGAATTAAATGCTGTGAAACTAAGAAAAAGAGGAATGATATAGCAGGTCTGAAGAAAGGCAATTGATTTTGTAGGCTGAAGATGAATGCTTTGATAAATCTGAATGAAAGACTAATTTGTATAAGAAGCTATGAATGAATTTCATCTATATTGAGCTGTATAAAATATCATTTCATAGATTAGTGATAATTGCATGTTGTGCTTCAGTAAATTGTGATAATGGAATAATTAACATTTAAAATTAATGGAATTGGAGAGTGAAGAAATTTAGATATGAATGGATAGTAGAAACAAGATAAGCATGATCATTCATGCATACCTATTCAAAGGATTGATTAATATTGAGGGGTTTAGTGAATACAAAAATTATGAGAAGTATTGAATGAGGAGCAGACTAGCGTTAGGGTTGGGGTTAGCATGTGTAGCATGATTTTGAGCATGAGTAGCATGAGCATTAGTAGCACGAGTCACTACTCTTGGGAAGAAAAGGAACAAAGGGAAAATAGGATGACTGCAAAACTGCTTGTAAAACATTAGAAAATGAATTTGTTTCACAATAGAATAAATGGAAAGTTCACATCAGGAAAAATGTGGAAATATCTTGGAAAAATTGGAAATAATTAATTGAAGAGTTATACTAATGAGAAGTAGATGAAAGGATTGTGAAATTATGTGAAAGGCTGTGAGTGGGAATACACACACACACACACACATTAATATAATTATTTCTGTGTAGAGAAAAAATTTGCAAAAAATATAAAAGTGCAAGAAACGGTTATGTTGGAAAATGCAAACAGATTTGAAATAAAAACAGTTTGGGGAATGAAGAAGTTAAACAAGAATTATTTTAATTGGAATTAAAACTAAAAGTTATGCAATAATTTAGGATAACATTCAAAATAAGAGAAGAATGAAAAATTTAGCAAGTATGGTGCAGCATTTTGCTGAGCAGGTTGGATACAGACCAGATTTCTGTTCAATGGGTATTGAAAAAGTATGAACATGATGAAGAAAGTTTATTGTACATTTGTTGATTTAAAGGAAGTGTTTAATAAAATAAGTAAGATTTAGTTACAAAGTGCTTCATAGGAATATGGAGTTAAACTCAATAATAATAGTATACTGTGGAAATAAATTAAAGTATATGCGTGAATAAATGGAATGCTTGGCAAATAATTGATGTCCCCTTGGGTTTCACTGTATAAACACATAAATGCTTGTAATTTATGTTAGAGGTATGTTATTGTGATAATATTGTTGATTTTCTTGTAGTGGATGATGCTGTAAAAGCAGAAGCTGACAACTCTGTTGACCTTAAATCTGAGTCAGAAAGTGATCCATGTAAAATGGATGGCATTTGCCCAGAAGTCATCAAAGTCTACATTTTCAAAGCTGATCCTGGAGAAGATGACATAGGTGAGGTTTTCTTAAACGAAAGAAAACAATAATATTTTGTTGCTTGGAGGTCTGAGGGTGAAAACTGAACCCTCAAGAAATGTTCTGAGAATTTGTCATACTAAAAGCAAAAAGAACCCTGAAACACCCTATGAATGACATCCTTAACAACTGCAATTATTAT
This sequence comes from Myanophis thanlyinensis, assembly GCA_017656035.1. Taxonomy (NCBI): domain Eukaryota; kingdom Metazoa; phylum Chordata; class Lepidosauria; order Squamata; family Homalopsidae; genus Myanophis; species Myanophis thanlyinensis. Next base: position 19,020 of record JAEANM010000840.1, read on the forward strand.
TATTATTATTATTATTATTCATGTAGTGTAACATATATAGAGCCAGTTTGGTTAAGATTCTGGCCTAGGCATCTCTTATGCATGAAAGCAGACTTTTCTCAGCCCAACAACCTCACAGAGTTGTTGTGGGGCCAGGGGTGCTTAGATGTGCCCGTGGGACTGGCCTGGAAACAGCATAGGACCAGCCTGCGGTGCCTCTGCCAGTAAAAACAGGGCTCAGGAGGTCGCATGCGGCCCCATACACCCTGTTTTTGGCTATGACAGCCTTCTGCAGCCCTCATGCTCTGTTTTCACTGTCCAGGTTAAAAACAGGGTGTGAGGAGGCCATATGCACCCCCTCGAGCTCCGTTTTTGTTGGCAGAGGGCTATCAAAAAAAACTAAAAACAAAACAAAAGGAGAAATGTTTCCCTTTTGCATTTGAGCATGCTCCACCCCCCATCCCCACCCATGGCTTAATTTTTACTCATGCACCCTGGGGTGGGATCTTAATTAGGACTTATTTTGGGGATAGGGATTATATTGGTCGCATATGTAAAAATCAAGGTAGGATTTACCTTTTGAGTAGGTTGTATTTTCAGGGAAACATGGTATGTATACACAGCGAGAAAGAAAGAAAAGTAGGATAAAAATCTACTAATTAAACTTTTAGACAATTGAGACTTTGGGGCAATGATAGACTATTGACAACCTATTGAGCAATACTTGTACCTATCAAAATAAGATAGAATGTTGCACTGGGGGAGATAAGTGAATTTCAAAAAGAAATGGCATTGATGTTCCAAAGTAGTTATGATATGTTGACAAGGAGCCATAGGGAGATTAAAGGCTTAATGCATGACATAGTTGGGAAATCAGAAAATGTTCAACGAGGGACAATGAATAAAGATCTCAAAACACAGGAAATAGAGGTGAATAGAAAAAACAGAGTAAAAGACAGATAAATCGATAAATAAGGAGAGGACAACAAAGACTTATGAATTAAATCAGGGAATATATATATTAAGAGACCAAAAAATGGGATTGGATAAACAGAAAGATATTTTTGAAGAGAAGATAGGGGCCTGGGCAGATTCTTGAGAGGCATGGCAGCAAAAGATAGTAGAGGTGGAAGAAATAGTTGAGTCAAATAGGAAAGAGGTAGACAAAGACCCAAGGGAGGAGTTTGGTAGGCAAGTCAAAAAATGAATAAGAATTGAAATACTAAAATGGGCAAGAGATGTTGGTTAGAAAGGAAATATAAGATTGGCTTGATTAAGAGCTGGAATAGTGGTAGAAACAAGATAAAGGAGGAATATTATACATATTTTATAATATACTAAAAGCAATAGCTAGATATAAAGATTTGATGTTGAAAGATGGTGTCACTATGTATGTTTAAATAATATTGTGACTTATTAGAATGGCGCATTAAAACACTGAACAACAAAATAATGAAGCAACACATTCTAATACAAATATATATAACACCACAGTTACATAAATATGAGTAATGTAACAAATAATATTACTATTATTACTTGTATTTAAATGAATGATACCCAGACCCTCACTGTTCATATAATGATACTGATGTATATTAAAAAAAAATAAAGTTAAAATTTTAATCAGTCATCTCACTTTGTAAATAAGCACTTAGTCTATGATCCTATACACCAGAGGTGTCAAACCTTGTGGGCTGAATGCGGCTTGTGGGGTGGTTAGATCTGGCTTGTGGGGCCATCCTGGAAACAGTGAAGGACCAGTCTGTGATGCATCTGCCAGCGAAAAATGGAGCTCAGGAGGGCCACATTTGGCCCTCCCGAGCTCTGTTTTCGCTGGTAGTGTGCTCGGGTCACCACAGATGACACACAAGTGACATCAAACTGGCCATGTCTGCCCTAGCCAGGTCCACCCAACCTCCCAAGATCAAACACAACCTTAATCTGAAATCGAGTTTGACACCCTTGCTATACATTTACTAAATTAATAAAACAATGCTTATATTTTAATAGGATTTTCATATCCCTCTTATTTTACTCAGTTCTTTCCAAATGTCTAGTTGACAGAAGCTTCTCTCACACCTTTTAAAAATGTGTGTTTCTGAAGCATAGTGTAATGGAAGTATATTTTTACAAATAATGTTGATAATTCTTTTTAACATAGGAGGCACAGTAGACATTGTGGAAAGTGAATCTGAAAATGACCATGGTGAAACTTTAATTAACCAAAATAGCAGTGTTCGCATTCCAAGAGAAAAAATGGTCTATATGACAGTAAACGATTCTCAGCATGAAGATGAAGATTTAAGTAAGTATGTGACCTTCATTTGGGGTAAAGGTTTTAAAGGTTTAAAAAAATGTACAAAATACATATTACATGTTTCTTCCATTAGATGTTGCTCCAATGAGTGAAGTCTATATGGAAGTGATAGTAGGAGAGGAAGATGCAGCAGTGACTCATGAACAGCAAATTGATGACAGTGAAATCAAAAGTTTAATGCCAATAGCTTGGGCAGCAGCTTATGGTAGGTAATTACTCCCAAAAATTAAAGATTACCTAGTAAGGATATTGGTTTCTGGTTTTCTGTATTTAGAAAATTTAAATAATCTTTCTGGGATTGTGTTCAGTATTTCTGCCAGAATTTACATATAGGAGTACATATATATTATTTGATTTTTGATTGAAATGATTTATGGTTTATTTGAAACTGTACAGGAATTAAAAAGAAAATTGTAATAAGAAATCAACTATTTCTATTATAGTTAGAATAGTAGTAAAAATAAAAAAGAACATAGCATTTCTTTTCTGCAAAAATAGATAATTTATTCAACCTTAGGAGAGTTTTTTCAAATCTTGAGGCTTGGCATTTGTTAATTTTACTCAATATTTTGGATCAGTTAAGTAAAAACTAAGTTTGCAGATCTATAAAATTTAGATTTCTGTCATGTTAATTATACTTATTTTCTTTTCATGGAAAGTTCCAGCCTGGGTCCATTTCTTTTGCATACATCCATCATCAATATGGGAGATACTTTTATGCTCTCATACCATAAGGCTGGAGGGCTGCTAGTTGACTTACAGTCAGTCCTATGACTACAATATTTACATGTATCTTCCAGTGGCCTTGAGAAAAAAAAGACTCTGGTAATTGGAATCTATTGTGTCTGTTTGACAAGAGCACCTATCTTTTACAGCATTCTTTCTACCTGGATATTTGTTATGATGTGTTTAAATTCATGCTGCAAACATGTATGTGTAATATTTAAGGCTCTTTCCATGGACAGTGAGAAAGATATATTGGCAAAAGCTACACATGAATAATTCACTGAATAAAAGACGACTTGGTTTTTTAAAATCTAAATCTTACTTACTGTCTTTGTTAACTACAAAGATACCCAAATATATGTATTAACACAAAGAGCTGATTATTCAGACTTACCTTTTAAAAATATAAAAATCATATTCAGAGATAGTATGTGAACTAATCCTTAGAATGCTAAATTCTGATCCCTACTAGGAAATAATGATGCAGTTGAAAACCGAAATGGAACTGCAAGTGCCCTCTTGCACATAGATGAGTCTTCTGGTCTTGGAAGGCTAGCAAAACAAAAACCAAAGAAAAGGAGAAGACTGGAATCCAGACAATATCAAACAGGTAATAACTCAGCTTCTGTTTGCTTGAAAATAGAATTGGAAATGGAAGTGCATTCTCCATTAGCATTTTTAAAAGCATAGCCATCTATCTATACACATTCCTGGTGGGAGTTTTGTGTAATACTGCTGCTTTATCAGGGTTGTAATATCATCACAAATTTTATTTTAAATGGTTTCAAACATCCCTTTTTAAGGAGAAAATATTAAAGTTAGGTTGAATGTTGTAAAGAAAAACGGAAGATAAATGAAACCAGGGATTGGCTGAAACGCTGCATGGAAGTTTCAACCAATAGAAGATGCTGAATAATAGACATGAGGCATCATTTTTGAATATGTGGACACATGTTCTCTGGATACATCCAAATAATGTGATATAAGATTTTGAACACAAATACATGACAATTAAAAAAAATCCTCATTTTGCTTAGGGAAAACTTGGTTCAAAATGTTATATGCTTTTAGGTACACACAAAAAAACTCCCATCAAATGAGTCATGCCAACTAAAGCATTGCTTACAATTCTCAGGATATGATACACGCTTTGAAAAGAGATTGACATAAGTGGACTTGTCAACAGAAATGTAAAAGTTACATCCTAACACACAACATGGAAAGAATGAAGCTGCACTGGCATAGCATTCAAGAACTTATTGAAGGAAGGCAAGAATTAAAAGAAATTATCCTAGCCATATTGCAAAATCACATTGGTACACTATACAAATGGGTTTTGATGGGACAGAAAATGGGAAGGTTTGCTTCTACTGCACTCCTTTGGACAGAGAGCTCTGATGTCATTCCTAGGATCTGCTGGAGCCATTTTCCCATTTAGATGCCACAGCTCAAAGTGCTCCTATTGGGACCATTTTGGCCATTATTCTTCTCACACACCCCACCCCCTGGGTACACATACATATAATGAGAGAGATTTTGGTGTACTGGTTAGGGCATCAGATTAAAAATTAGTAGTCTTAGTTCTGCCTTTAGGCACAAAACTTGTTGAGTGACCTTTGCTTAGTCACTTTTTCTCAAGCAATAGCAAATCATTGCTGAAAACCTTGTCAAGAAGACTCTGAGAATTAGACATCGTAGAATGGAAGAAATACTGTATATACACAAACAAATAAACTACACAATTGTGTCCATTGTTAATTTATATGGCTACATGGCTACATATGGTCACAATCTGACACTTTCAGGAAGCCATAGCACATAGAGTAGGATACAATTGATGTTTAAAGTGATAAATACATATTATGGTGGGGCATGTATGACTAAAAGTGTGGATAGGGCAAGAGAAGACCCTACATGGGATGTACAGTAGCTGAGAAGGCTGGAATTGATAAATCCTACTAGGGTTGGACAAGAAAGAGTTGGACAGCACTGACACATTGGTCATAGCAGCACAAGACCAGCCATTAAGTATCAGATCCTTAAAAGCAGGGGTCTATCACTAGATAGGACCTGAGTTGCAAACTGCAGAGAGGCTTCAGGGACAGTCCACTGTGTAGTAGCAAGTAGTTGGCATTGTGTATAGGAACAGTGTATGGGTTGGATCCTTCCCAAATCCAGATGGGAGACTCCACAGAAGATTGTGGAGAATAACAGTCTAATATACTGCAGAACGTCCAAATCCATGCAGATTGGCAGGAAAAGTAAAAGCCATAAGTTGTCCCAGTGGTAGTAGAAGAATGGTAAACTAAGCTAGGAAAGTGGCTCCAACAGATTCCAAGAACTTTAGAACTCTGACTCCAGAAGAGTGTTGTGCTAAGAATAGCTAGCATACTATATAAAACCCTCAACTTTCCAGATCTCTGACAGAGGATTCAAGATTGAAGAAAACACATAACAAACATATTTTTTATTCAAATTTACAAATACTTCTAGGTTATTGCTTCTCAATGTCCCCTACTAATTCATTTGGTTACATGTGTGTACATATTATTTATTTATTAGATTTGTGCCCCACATTTATTACTTTATAGTAAAGCAGGCAGATGACATACATTATATTCTTTCCTCCTCCTATTTTCCTCGCAACAACCCTGTGAGGTGGTCTGTACTGAAAAAGAGTGACTTGCCCAAAGTAACTCAGATGGCTGTCATGCCTAAGGCGGGACTAGAACTCCTAGTTTCTAATTTAGCATCTTAATCACTACTCTAAATTGGCTCCCAATATAGTCCCAATCTTATATTTTCAGGAAATAATAGCTTATATGCTAGGTTACATGTGATGTTTCAAGTGAGATACATCCGACAGTGGGGTAAGTTTAATTAAAATGTATAAGTAGCCCTTGACTTACAACAGTTCATTTAGAGACCATTGAAAGTTATGAAGGGGCACTGAAAAAAGTGACTTATGACCGTTTTTCACACTTATTGCCTTTGCGGCATCCCCACAGTCACATAATTAAAATTCAGATGCTTGGCAATTGACTCATATTTATGACAATTGCAGTGTCCTGGGGTCATGTGATAATCTTTTGTCACCTTCTGACAAGCAAAATCAATGGGGAAAACAAATTCACTTAACCATGTTATTAACAACTGCAATGATTCACTTAACTATGGCAAGAAAGGTCATAAAATGGGTAAAACTCATTTAACAAATGTCTCAGCAACAGAAATTTTGGGCTCAATTGTCATAAATCAAGGATTCCCTGTATAAATATGGAGAGTTGAGAAGTAATAGGAAATAGGCAGTGTACCAAATCTTCCAAACTCTGTTGGGATAAACACAATTATTTTAAATCAATTCTATTTCTTTTGTAGTTAGGAGAGATATTTAGGAGCAAGTGCATCTCAAATTTTAATAAATAATAAACAAATAAACAGTATAGTCAGTTATTATATCATGGTATGGTCATGAACATTTAGCAGTAACCTTTATATTATGGACATGGACAGGGCAAAAGCATAGCAAACTATAGTGCCATCATTTTACAAATGTACTTGCTTTCTAACATCTGAGGCAGTATGTAATTTACAGCATATTATGGTAATGTCACAGTCATTATTTGCTCCCTTCCACAAAAGTATATGGACATGGACATTTAACAGAAACAACTGCAATAATAATACAATAAGATTATGTATATATTGATGTGTGCATGTTGCCAGGACAGACTTGCTATAGGTGTGGTTAGTGTAGAGGCCATGAGTTCCTGGCATCTGTTCCTTGCATCTCTAGCAGTTGTGAAATGCATTTGAGGCCTGGTCAGTTCATGGAAGAGGAAGATTGCTTATTAAAATTCGGCCTTTTGCTAGTATAGTTACAGTGACTGAAATGTTTCATCAAAGGATATGCTGTGTATGTATTTGTGTTAATTTTTCTATCATGTATATGTTATATAATACCTTTCTGAAAATCTCTATTCAAAAACATAATTTCAAAATATAGTTAACATTACATTCTATGAATGACTGGTAGACTGATTTCTCATTTAAAAGTAACATACAATATTCAATTTCTGTCTTGATGGATGTTTTGCATCAATACACACAGGCATATGTGTATACCTGTGTATATGTTTTTTTGGAGAGTATTATCTTCAAACATGCCAGATATGAGTCATTTCTTGAAAATATATTCTCACAAGATTCCTTTGAGATAATGCAGAAGTTACAATTGCTGATACATAAAAATATTCCTTTCTACATGGTTAATTTGTCTAAGTGATATATTAACACTTGATATGGCTTCCAATTATTGAAATTCTGTAAGCCTTTCATATTTCTGTTCGAAGATTTTTAATTTTGAGAGAGAAAGCTGACATAGCATTGTAATTACTGCTTGACAATTAATTGATCTGAACTTAATTTGCAATTCCAGCAGTGTTCAGGATATTGGTATCCTATGTATTTCAATGTGAAGCTTAAGCATGTGCTTAATTTTGCTACTAAAGCTAATAGGAACTTAAAATGTATAACTTCAGTGCAATTATGCTAGTGCTTGCCAGGTATTTAGTAGATGCCATTTTTATTCTTTTTTCTTTTATTTATGCAGCCATAATTATTGGGCCTGATGGCCATCCTTTGACAGTCTACCCTTGTATGATTTGTGGAAAGAAATTTAAATCCAGAGGCTTCTTGAAAAGACACATGAAAAATCACCCAGAGCACCTTCTTGCCAAGAAAAAATATCGATGCACTGATTGCGATTACACTACAAATAAAAAGTTAAGTCTGCATAATCACCTTGAGAGCCACAAGCTTACCACCAAAACTGAGAAATTAATTGAATGTGATGAATGTGGGAAAAGTTTCTCTCATGCAGGAGCTTTGTTTACTCATAAGATGGTGCATAGGGACAAAGCAGCAAACAAAATGCACAAGTATAAATTCTGTGAGTATGAAACAGCAGAACAGGGATTACTGAATCGTCACCTTCTAGCTGTACACAGCAAAAACTTTCCTCATATTTGTGTGGAATGTGGAAAAGGATTTCGGCATCCATCAGAGCTCAAGAAACACATGCGAATCCATACTGGTGAAAAGCCCTATCAATGCCAATATTGTGAGTATAGGTCTGCTGACTCTTCTAACCTGAAAACTCATGTAAAGACTAGGCATAGTAAAGAAATGCCATTCAAGTGTGACATTTGTTTTCAAATATTTTCTGATACCAAAGAGCTGCAACAGCATATTCTTATGCATCAAGAAAGCAAAACACACCAGTGTCTGCACTGTGATCACAAAAGCTCAAACTCAAGTGATTTAAAAAGACATATAATTTCCGTTCACACAAAGGACTATCCCCACAAGTGTGACATGTGTGATAAAGGCTTTCATAGGCCTTCCGAACTGAAAAAACATGTTGCAGTGCACAAAGGGAAAAAGCTGCACCAGTGCAGACATTGCAGATCCATTTGTTCTGAGTCGTCATATTCTCTCAGTTCACACAAAAGATCTTCCGTTCAGATGCAAGAGGTGTAAGAAAGGATTCAAGTTGCAAATGGAACTCAAAAAACACATGAAAACACACAGTGGTAGAAAAGTTTATCAGTGTGAGTACTGTGAATATAGCACTACAGATGCCTCAGGTTTCAAGCGTCATGTTATTTCCATTCATACAAAAGACTATCCTCACCGTTGTGAATTCTGTAAAAAAGGCTTTCGAAGGCCTTCAGAGAAGAATCAACACATTCTGCGACATCATAAAGACATTGGGTTACCATGAGGATTCAAAGATAGGGATTTGGGAAGGGTGTAAAAGATTTGCTTTTTAGGCAGTCATTGTATTTTAAAGCAGATCTTACAAATGAAATACTGTGCATTTGATTTAGTGCTGTATACAAACAGGAATATTGCTTCTAGTTGACTTTTATACATTTTGTTCATTAGTGTGTTCTGAATTCTCTTTCGTTTGTTTAATAAATGAGGAAAGATGGCAACAATAAAGTTGCGTTTAATAAAGTAAACTCTGTCTTATACTGAATTTTTCAATTACATTAATTCTCCAAAATGTTTGCCTGCTATGCCAATTCAGTTTTGACATAAATTAAATTTCTAATTTCCTCAAAGATGCCATATAGAGGGCTGTTCAAAAATCAAAGCAGAATTAATGTCAAAATACTGCATTGTACAATAGGATCCACTTGATTGTCCCATTGGTATTTAAGGAACTTACAACACACCACATTTGAGTGGTTACCGGTATTTAACTTTTTTCCAATACTAAGGTTATTTCTTTATAGTATTGAATACTTCCATAATGTAAGAAATACATTGGTTGCTGGGAGCATTTATTTTCAATAGGGTGAATTTTAAAGAAAAACTTGAGGCACTTGTTCATTAAGTATTCATTATCTGCTTCTCTGATTTTTTGTTCTGTATTGCAAATGTAATTGTATTTTTGAAACATATTGTTTCAGTTGTTGACAACAGATATTCAATTGACTGTTGCTAGGTTTATTCCAAATTAAATGCAGTTTTATTACAAGACTCTTAACTGTATGGAATCTTTGGTTTGGACTCATTTTTATCTACCTGGATCTTTGGACACCTTTCATAGATAAACCATATAAAGGGAGAACAGGTGGAGGAATAAATAATAGAAACATGTCATTTTAAAGAAACATTTATTTTCTTCCAGTTTTAAAATGTTTCTTCTTTTATTCTTTTAGGGACACAGAATTTTCCTTACCAAAATAATTTCAGGAGGAAGGAAATAGACCTTCATGCCTATGGCTATTAAGCAGTAACTTTTTAATTATCCCATTATTTCTGTCCATTTATACTCTTATGGATATATGTTGAATTACAACCATATGCTTTATAATTATTGCTAAGTTAAGGCTGCTTCAGTCTGTTTCACAGTAGATGTTTCATTTATTTATAATGTTCTAAAGCATTCTGGAAACTTGACACATAAAACATTTCACATTTCAAGTGAAATCAAAGATAATTTTTAAAAATGTGATATTCTGACTGTTCTGTTAGCTTGCTTTTTCTCATCTCTCCTCCCTAACGTTGGTTACTAGAATTCACTGATCAAATGTATTAAAAGTGAACACAAGTTTAAGCAGTTTTGCATTACGCTTTCCCATGTCTCATCCTTCCTTTCCTTTCATCAGAAACATAAGGATTCCAAGTCATCAGTTTTATACCATATATTACATTGTCAGAGATTATAATGTGTATAAGTACATTCCTTCACATAGCTCGATATTCCCTGGGTGATTCATTTTAATATAAAATTAGAATTATAATACAAATATTTGTGATACAAAGCTTAATATTAACATCTTATTTTATATGAATTGTAAGGTGTATGTGGAATTATGTTTGTTCCTGACCTTTTAATGTGTATGAACTGTTGCATGTTCACCAAATTATTAGGAAATATTGGTAAAAATTATTATTGTCGAGCAAGCTCTGGAGCTCTAAATCACACAGCTCCAATGTGCACATTATACTGTCATAAATTAAGTGGAACATGTAAAATTATACGAAACCATTTAAAGCTTTTGCATTGTGGTGGTAACTATTGCAGGGTTAAGGTCTAAAAGCATCTCAGTTTATTAAAGCAAGTGTTTTCAAGATCCAGCAATTACCCATGAAATGTAGGTGTCTCGTTTTATTAAAGTGCTACATAGATTCCTTTGCACACAAATAATTTTCAAGCTATTAAGATCTATTAATTTTTGTCTTACTCAGAGTTATTACCATACTGGAATATTTTTAACAAATTTCAGACATAAGAAATTTGTCTACTTCCTATTTCACTAATACCACCTGGAATCAAATATATACATTGAAGCATAATTTTGGCAATGTATAAAAAGCAATTAAGAATTTATCAGTTGAGTGGACTTTGCACAATGTGGCTGTATAAAAAGCAAATGAAAACTAGTTATTGTTAATGTACTGACATTGGTTATAAACTAGTTTTATTTGATTAGCAAACGCTATAAAATTGATGTTGAATTTTCATGTTTTAAAATGGTACATTAAAAGGACGTAATATAAATAATTGTTCTGTACAATGCTTGTTAAGTACTTGATGTCCCTCCCATTTGTACACTATGTAAAAATGAAAAAACAAATTACATAGACTGATATATAGGGATGTGTGACGTAATGTGTACTTGATAATGTGAAAAAATAAAAATCAAATTATTTTCCTGTTAATTATATGTTTCATTTGCTACATCACTTTTTCATCAATAATTCACACTACTTTAGCAATACAATTTTGAAATTCAGTTGTGTAATTACTTCCATGGAGTACTGAGAGATGTCTGAAGAGAACCTGGAAACCTTCCTTTCAGGAAACCATGCTCATACAACGACGCTGATGGCCTCACAAGCTACTCCTGCTTGCATTCAGTCAGTTCCTTCCCTCATGTGAAATGAATTGTTTGTGTGTAATGAAAATTATTCTGCTGCTGAGAACTATAGCTGAGATCTCAAATCCTTTTTACATAAAGGTGAGTATATGTTCTGTTGGTAAAAATTAAATATAAGTGGAACTGTGTATTACAACCTGGGCATCCCATAGATTTATTACTACACTACTGTTTTAGCTGATTCTCAGCTGCAAAGGTGAAGCAGGCCTCAATTCATCCAGGCTGCTTTAGGAGCCTAGGAAGGGCACATTAACAAGTTCTACAGCAGCACACTGGAAGGGTTTGGGTCAGCTTTAAGACTCAACAATCTCTTAGGAGTGGACTCCAAGTTTAACTTAAGAGAAAAGTTGCACGCTGGCTGGCCTCAAGTTAAGTGAATCTGGCTTCAGAGGACTCAGATTTATGTGTTGGATAAGCAAAAGTTGGCAATTGAAAGAGACAACTCAGGCTGCCTGTTCCTCTCTGTCTTGTTTTCTTCTGTTGTGGACATGGAAAGAGATCATGTTCATATGCCTTTATATAAGCCTTTAGTAATTGGAATAAACTAATATGAATGATAATTTTTCCAACATTAAAAGATGTCAAACGAAGAAAAGATTACCAAAAAGCAAGAGACAACCATTCAGATATTTAAGTACAGTCCATTAGATCTTTTGTAATCTTACTAATAGATGGCAATGGTGTATAACAGCGGTCACCAACTTGTGGTCCTCAGTTGCTCAGGGAGATGCAAGATTTCCCCTCTGCCCTGAGACACTGGGCCAACCTGATCATTTTTCTCCATCGCTGTTGGCACCTCCATGGCCTGCCCATTGCTCTCACAGTGCCTTGTGCCACATAGTTAAATTTAGCACACTTCACAATGGGGGAGACAGTGTCGCCTCCTCCTCCTGGAGCCCATTATGACGCGGAGCATCAGCCGCAGCCGGGTCGGGTGTCTCAGTGCAGAGAGCAGGTCATGCATCTCCCCAGGCGACCGAGGTGTCCAGCACCAACTAAGGCTGGAAGAAGTACCTGTGAAACTCAGAGAGTGCCAGAGAATCAGAATGAGAGAGAGAGAGATGAGACAAGAGAGAGACAGAGACAGATGAGAGAGAGAAAGAGATGAGAGACAGAAAAAG
>JAEANM010000841.1:0-31618 GCA_017656035.1 Myanophis thanlyinensis
TCATTCCATAGGGTGGGTGCTGCCACAGAGAAGGCCCGAACCCTCGGGGTTGTCAGACGACATCGTCCAGACGGTGGCACCCCGAGGAGGCCAACCCTGTGGGAACGCACTGGTCGGCCTTCATGGCAGGGAAGCCCAAGTCTTTTTATTCAGATCGGGAAAGCTGTTTTCCTGACATCTCACCATCTAACAGCTTCACCGGCTTCTGAATAAAAGACTTTGGCTGACACGTGGATCAGCCTCTTCTGCAGCTCTTCAAAAAGTAAGTACAGTAAAGCCATGGGAAATGGGGTGGGGAGGGCTGGATTGGGCCCAGGGACCCTCCATTTCAGCCTGTAACAGGCCGTTTATGCTGGCAAAGAGGCGAAGAAAGGCTCACCAGGCAGGTAGGTAGCTGGGCTGCATGGGAGGCCAGGGCAAAGGCAGGCAAGTAGGCTGGGCTGTGGGGGCCATGTGGTTGAGGCAAACAAGTGAGGGAGCCAAAGAGCAGCAGCTGCTATTCTGTGGCCAAGGTGGGTGAGATAAGGAGTGGCTGGGAGGGGCAAGGCAGTTGGGTAGGGCCAGCCAGTGGTGCAATTAACCAGTTCTCTGAACTGCACAAAAATTTAGCAACCGGTTCATCTGAACCGGTCCAAACTGTCTGAATACCACCTCTGTGTAATACCTCTGTGTCCATTCTTTCAAGGCTTATACATATGTATATGGGAATATAGAGCTTATACACAAATATATAACTTTACATACACACAGAGAGACACACACACACATATGTATGTATGGGTGCATAAATATATGCCTCCAGAAGACTTGCTCACAGGAAGGACAGTGATTGCCAATTAGAGAAAGGTAAGAGGACCTCATACAAAGGATCTGATAGCCTGCAGTTCAGAATTCTTTGCATATTCTTGGCATTATCTGATTTAGAGTTATATAATCTGCCACAAACACAGGATGAGAGCATCTTAAAGGTTAAGTGTGGATATGCCTTATGTCTCATCTGAGAATACTGAAACTAGATTTCAGCATTCTTGCCAAGCATCTCCACATAAAACAACAGAAATATTGTGAGATTTAATGATTTCACAACACTTTGTTTTTAACAGTTGACTTTTAATTAAATTGGGATGGTCACGCTTATGACCAGAAACCCAACAACCATGTTCTGTATTCCCATTGTGCTTGCTACAAGCAGTTTATTAAAGCCCAATTTGTTCTGTTTGAACTCTTGAAAAGAAAAATCTTTATTCAGCCAATATCACATATGAGCCTAAGGACACAATTCTCAAGTTTGAAATAAATATTATAAATAGCTTTGAAAGTCAGAACTGCAGAATACTTCCTACCTTTCTCATCTTTAAGCCTTTATAAATTTTGATCTGTCAACAATAATGAATTTTAGAAAAAACATTGTCATGAACTTATTTTTGTCATAAAGCAACTATATTAGAAGACAAAGTAAAATAATTTCGTGATTTAATAGGTTCACTATTCATTTAGACAGTGACAAACCAAAACATTTTATTAGCAAGTCAAACATGATAAGAAATTCAGACAATAAGCAAGAGCTCAAATTATCTTAAGGCAGGCTTCCACAAAACTAGTGATCATTAAGATACTTACTGTGTGAAAGGGTAATATGGCAGTACATTTATCTTTTTGTAAATTTCTATATAGAGATAGATTAATAGCACATTGAGATGTTAGTTCCAAGTTTTATTTGTATTGGCCACCGCTGATTTTAAAGATGCTGCATTTATTACTTTATATAATGGTAATTGTTTTATTTTGATTTTTGTCATTTTGAATTTGATCCTCTGAATAAGAGAGGTTTATAAAGTAAATTAATAAATCACATTTATTCTGATACAGAAAAATCACATTTTAAGGAAAAATAAAAGACACAAAAGACATCCATAGAATATTAAGCAATTGTGGATTTACATTATTTATTGTAGTAGCTAATATTCTCATTAGTCTGGCTTTCTGAATAAATTTTTATCTTAGAGCTACACAAGCAGAAATATCTAGATAAATATAATAGCACAATCATATATAAAAGTATACAAAATTAATCCTATTAAGAGATTTTGCTCTATCTTGTCACATTGATATAAGAGTGACAAATTAGAGATAAACCCAAAACATATTGGAAGATTGGTCTATGCTTATTATAAGAAATAAAATCTTTCAAGAGTTGCCATTAATTTGTGCTGATATATTTTGCCATTATTTTTCCCAGCTCCTTTCCACCTAGCAATTGGAAAGTGTGCAAAAGCAAGTAGATAAATAAATACCACTTCGTGGGAAGGTAACAGCGTTCTGTGCGCCTTGGTGTATAGTCATGCTGACCACATGACCACAGAAGGATCTTCAGTTAACGCTGGCTTCTTAGGCTAAGAAATAGGGATGAAGACCACACCTCCAAGAGTCAGACACGATTGGACAGGGGAAATATTTACCTTTATTTTTCATAGAATAACTACCAATAACTCAGGTTGGATTTTAAGATCCAAAACAGTAAAGAGGGTTTCCCATTTTAATGTTATTTATAGTTACGAAACATTGTAACAAGAAATGTACAAATTTTTATATATAAATCACCCAAAGTCACTTTACGTAAGATGGACGGTATAGAAATTTGATAAATATATAAATAATAAATGAAATAACAAAAAGGAAAACTGCCACTTTTCCTCTTGCACATCATCACCTAGCAACAGTTCTCTATCTTCATAGAGAATGAAAAAGGCTGAATTGTCCTTTTTATTTCTTGACAATCACAAATGATTATGCAGCCTAAAAACAACTGCAAATGTGATTACTCAAAAGAGTAACTTAGAGAGGGCCTTAGACCATGACTCTCTGACCTGGACCCTGAAATCCAAACTACCTCATTCTCTTCACCAGCTTTGCACCAGTAAAACCCTTCCCTAAAAATAACAAATGTATAGTATGACTTCTGTACTTTCAGAGTCTGAATACTTCTTAGAAGCTATTAAGCAATCACTCAGACTATTGACGTTTTCGGTACAGAGACCCATAACATGACATTAAAACATAGACTACTTTTATATCTGCTTATAGGAATGTTTTGCTAGTCAATTTTTCTGGTTTTCTTTGCCTTTAATAAAACACACACTGAAATTTTACATAAAGTAGCATTGTGACCACATTAGGAAAGAATCAGTACAGAAATGGAGAACTATTTTAGGACTCTTTCATTCAAAAGTACTTCAGCCTTCTCTACCTATAATTATATTATGACTATTGCTTCAGTTGAAGTCATAGTTCAGCAATACAGTGGAATATGAAAAGGGGCATTCATTCTGAGATTTAAAAACTGAATGTACACAAGTTAGGTCATTTATAAATGTAGTGCTTATTAGGCAATTCATGTTGTATTATCTTACTGAAACATTAGTTTAAAAGGCGAGAAATAAAGTCATAATTACATTATAAAATCTTATTGAAACTATTTTTTCTATAAATAAGTTAATCGGTGCAGACAGTAAGTATCTACGCAAAATTATGATGCAAATTATTCAGTCTGGCTATTATAGAAAATTCCAACACTGTACATTCATGGTTGCTTTTTAAAATAAAAAATAAAAGTATAAAGGCACTGAAAAATAATATTCTTGACTTTGTCAAATCACTATGGACTGTTTGAAGTAAAATTGCAATGTATTATTACAATTAAGCTTAGCATATAAATCACTAGGTAAAGTTGTTTGGCAATCTCTGTTAACAGCACTGATTTATTCTGCACTTTTGCAAAAATCTCACAAGTGACAGACTACATAGTTAAAATATTAGATGACATATATGCCCTGGTAGCAATATCTGGCCCATACTTTTCTAATTAAAGAAATTAAGAAATTAAATTAATTAAAGAAATTTGCATCCAGAATCTTAATGTAATCTGATAATTCCATGCTCTCCTGACCAATTTTACTTTCTTATAATATGTTGATTTTTATATTTGACATGGATAAAACAGATCACCACCCACTCGACACTGTAATCACAGTGTGGCATTTGATAAATTAAGAAAATTAATTTAGTTAAATATCTGAAATATTTGGTTACTCAAGCAATTTATATTGTAACTTCACTGGGCAGTAGATACAGGCAATCTGAATCCTTCCAGATGTTTTGGATAGTAACTCCCAGAGCCTCTTGCCATATGATATGCTCACTGAGGTTGAATAGAGTCAGTCAAAAAATCTGGAAGGCATCAGATTTACATCAACTTCTGCTGTTGGGTATTAACATTTATTTCTTGATGCTACTGAAGGATAAAACTTTCTCTAAGAGAGAATGTTCTATTTTTCTAAAGCAGGGAGTAAATTAATTACCTTGTACAAATTCCAATTTTCTGCTTATGGTAGGCAAAGTCCGATTCAACCGTAGGATCCTGTCCAAATGGAAAGCAAACACTTCACTCATTTCAAATGGTCTCTTGATGATGCCACAGTGACCTTGGCTGCATATGTCTTCTTTAACTGACTTAGTATCAAGCTCTGTTCTCCCAAATACCAGAAGTACTCCATGTTGGGAAATCATTTCTTGAATACTATTTACTTTGGAATCTGCCATAAAACGCATACTTAGGATGTCCTCTTTACTCAACCAAGATGGTGGACTCTCACTGTACATCCTGATATTGCTATCCTGAACATTAGTTTGAACATTTAGGCCTCTTATAATCATTTCAGGTCTCCAATGCTTTATGTTTTGAACTATTTGTTTTTCTTTCTGCTGTTGTTTCTGCCTAGCTTTCTCTGAGACTACTGCTCCTTTCCTCTTGTTCATAGATTTGCCATAAAATGGCTTACTTTGGATTATGCTGTCCAGCGAGTTCTTATTCCCATACTGCAAAGGTAATACTTGTTTCTTTCTTTGCTTGGGCCTGACAGTGCCTCGAATCTTGGCAGGTTTTCTTCTCTTGGATCGCAAAGTGATGTATACCACATTAGGTAGCGTTGATGTGTTATCTGTTCCCATCTTAGATTTTTCAGAGTCAGAAAATGACCAGGTGCCGTCCATCGAAATTTCAGAAAAATGAGGTTGAGCAACATCTTGACGATTCCAAGAGTTTGCTTTTGATAGTCCTTTTCTGTGTTGTGGTATAACACGACCTACTTGACTGACAAGGAAGCCCAAATATATCACAAAAGCGGTGCCCAACAGCAAATTCCTTCTGGTCCTTGAGCACTTGCCACTCCAAAGAAGCCGAGGTGAGCACAGAGAACAAAAGAGCCAGTTGATAATTTGGCATGTCTGAACCAGGAAGCTCATTTCTCCAGTGAATCAACATGATGGAAGTAGTTTAAGAATCCACTGGTCGCCAGCTAGGATGATGCTGCATACCTTCTAAATGACCAGATGTCTCCACCTCTTTTTCCAGCTGTTGTGTGTGCATGTCTCTGTGCATATACACATTGAAAATGCCGAACAATTGTAAATGTTCAGTTTTAATGAATCTGACAGTGTACCCTGACAAGCTGTTAAAATCTTTCAGCCACCTCAAAGGGTGTGATTGAGTTCAGTGAATGAATGGAGTTGGCTGTATAAACAGAGTTAACTGAGTCACAGTATGAAAAGTCTGGGAGTCCCTTCTGGACTGCTGAACTGCTAGAGAGAAAAGAATGATAAATATCATTTTACAGTCATCATTACCCACATAGTTATTTTTAAACCATGTCTATCTCTTCATTTAAAGACTACAGCTAGTAATTACATTGCCAAAAGGAAGAAAACATTGGAACTTCACGTTATATATGTCAAATTAATATAAAACTAAAAATAATCCTGAACCAAACTGAAATGAATTTGTTTTCCAAAATTTCTGTTCATATTAGTTCATATTACTAACAACACAGAAAAAAGCATTTGTTTTTACAAATTGATAGTTGATACATTTTTTTCCCATGCTAGTGGCAAGAAGATATAGAAATCACTCACTCTATTGCTTTTAATTAACATGGAGATATATTCCATTAATCAGTGAAAGATTATGCAGGAAAATTAACTTTATTATATAATTATATAAGATTTAGCTAAAGGAGAACATACTAGTCAGGTAGAAAGATGTACATTCTTGGGTTTACTTTCATTTAGGCATTCATTTTTTTATAAAACAAAAATTCTTCCTTTTTTCAATGGCTAGATGTTTTAAATACAACACTGTTACATTGCAAAAACAAATATAAATAATTGCATGAGTAAATTATGTACATGTGCATATTGTAAATGCATCCTCCTAAGTCTAAAAATGCTACTATACATGTGTTTACACAGCATATCTGTAAAAGAAATGTATAAATCTTACAAATGAACATAATTTTCTGGTGCTACAAAAACTAAGCATGTGAAACAACAAATCTTTTACTTATAATAACATAACATAAAGTTTAGAATAATCTTACCCATATACTTGGCCAAAATCTTAGCTCAAAAATTTCTAGCAATAATGAGTACTAGCAAAACCTTTAGAACAGAAATCCATTTTTTTCCAAGGAAAAAATATCCACCAACTGGACAATTCTTTTATTAAAATTGAATAAAATATTATAAAATAAGTTATGTTTTCAACCTGAGTTTTTTCAAAATCCTGATGCATGCAGTTCATTTATCAGGACAGTTCTGTTTGAGGAAGATCAATCCAGATCCATATTCCTTCTACATATTCTGATCATCCCAGATGGGTGTTCCTAGTTGACTGCCACAAAGTTATATGAACTTTTCATTTCTTTTAAGCCTATTTTAATTTTTGGAATGGGAAAGCCTAGCCTGATGTCTTGCTTTTAAAACAGAAGACTAGATCTATATAAGTTTTGAGGGCCCCCTAGTGAACAAAACCCAGAATTGTTTAACACCATCATTTTTACTATAAAAGAAAACAAATCTGATATATTATTACAATTTGTGGTTGCAAAATTAAGCATATTTCTTGAGACACATCAAATTAACTTTAATGAGTTTATTGTACAACAGTGTCCCAAAATACTTACAGTTTAAAATTGTCAATAGAGAGCAGCAGTAGAGGAGAGGAACAGAACAAAAAAACAATGTTGTGTTTAATTAAATGAGAGATAAATAACTGGGGGGAGGAGGCAATGGGCAAATGGGAAGTTTGAAAGGAATGCCTTTTACCTGACCATAAATGTCTATTCTGCCAAATGTAGCTATTCACAAGGCAGCCATTTACCAGAATGAAAACCTATGAGTGTTGCTGATCAGATGCTAGCCCACCTCCCAATAAACCATCTCTCTTTGCTTTTCCTGGACAGATAGATATTTTTAATAAGATTTAACAAATATCTTTGGACTGTAGCCATGAATAATCCCCCCCCCCCCCCGCAAACTTATTCTTGTAAACAAAATTGATGCTGAAAGCACAAATCCCAGTAAATTCCCATGGAATATTAAGGCCAATGGGCAAACTTAGCGGGATATCGGCATTCCAAGAATAATGGTGAACACAAAAGACATATGGTAGAGTTTTGGTAGAGTTTCCTATATTGCATAGAAAATGGGGAAAGTGTATATAACTTCTATATCTAGAGTGAATATAAATTTAAAAAGTCTGTCTAAGGCATCTTTTCGTTAGAGATGTATTAAGGATAATACTTCTTTAAAGCACATGTTTTTACAATCTCCTATACTTACTAAATTTTGCAAGAAAGCAATAGATTACATAAATATAACTGTACTACAAAAATTAAAATTTTCAGAGGATAATATTCTCTTGAATTACATACCTATTACATTTTGACATCTGGACACCCTAAATAGATTCTCTGTGTCCTGACTCTGCATTGCCAAAAGACTAAGACTGCAGCATTAGAAAGATAGATGTATGGCTCTATTCACTGAATAGATTGATGACTTGATTTCACTTGCCACCTATGAGCAGATTGCATATAGATGTAGATTTTGGACAAGAATAATGAAATATGAAATTTATTTATACAAAATATAGTAAGTTGAAAATGAATGTCATACAAATGTATTAGAAATAAATATATATGTATTTGAATAGTATTTACATTAGATAAGAGGGAAGGAGGGAGAGAGGGAAGGAAGGAGGCACATGCACATTTTCCAGGCCAATCTACCCCCATCACCTGCGTGCTCCCCTGACCTATACTGCCCCCCATACACCTTCCCCAATCCTGTCACCCCCTTCATGCCCCTTCTGACTTGTGAAGAACCTCCCATTCACCTGCAGATACCATGCACCTGCAAGGCATTTCTGGCATACACCCACCACCTTTCCCAATCTATGTATTATATATAACTAAGTTCATACAACTACTATGTAATGCAGAAAAGGCTTGGCTTTAAGAAGGGTAGAGGATTGCACCTCGTGCGAAATTAAATGCCATCTTCAGTGTATATTATAACCACAAAAATAAAACAGACACACAGTTCCCAATATTTGTGAAACTGAATCACACTCATTGTTCTTGTGCCAAATATATGCCAATGCTAATAGTTAGCATCAGCAGATTGTCAAATTAACCCTACTAGATATACATGTAATCTTACATTTAATTTTTATACACTCATGGAGTGTAGTTGTTGTTTAGATATCTAAGAAATCTCTTAGATTTAGTTGTTTAGATATCTAAGAAATATACATAGATTTTTGAAGTGACTGGATTAACAATGAATAGCCAATGGGGTATATTAATAGTATTACACCAATCTTCTTAACTTAATATTCTTCCCTGCATGACAAATAAGTTTTGTTTTCAATTTAGGGCTGCTGCAGTAGACAAAGTGTTAGATAATTCAGAAACATAAACTGTTTTCTGGTTCACTCATCTATGGGGAAGAATTTCTCCAACTTTTGTGATGTGTGAAGTTAAAATTAGTTACTTGGACTTGACTTTCAAACTCAAGCATGAAAATAACATATATTACTATCTCTCAACCTATGCCTCAGTGTGTTAGTCTGATGGTAAAATAATCCTAACAGCAAAAATTCAGATAATGGCAATAAACAGAGGGTGAAAAATTGAACTTTTTCCTTTCCTGTGTCCAGTTTTGCTCCACAAATCTAGTAATCTAATACAGACTAGAGCAGGGCTGGGCAATTATGGCTCCTTCATGACTGGTGGACTTAAACTTGAAGTCCACGAGTCATGAAGGAGCCATAATTGCCCAGACCTGGACTAGAGTATCTCCGAACAATGTTGTTCAGCGACCTACTGGGACATACTCTTATGTCCTGCTAACCATGGCTTGAAGACACCTCAATAACTGGTTTAAGAGGACATAGGGTCATGCACAGCTTTCGTTTCAGCCACAGCTGATCAGAGAGGAAACTTATCTCCTTTGTTGTGCATTGCCCTGCAGGATTTTCAGCGCTAAAAAGATGTGGCAAATACAAAGCGGCTAACATCTTCATTTCCATGGCTGCTGGTCATTTAAAATCCAGAACACAACCCTAGTGTTAGCAAGCAGATGACCGTGGCAGATTTCATACCACGCTCCGGGCTAAAACGCGACCCGCTGGATTGTGCCGCCACGCACGTTGCGAACATACAAACTCACAAAAATCTTTTTAAATGTTTTTAATCTTTTAAGCCTTTTTAAAAAAAATAGCACAGGGTTTCTTCCTTTTTCTTCCTGCAGGTGTCTAACGCGGCGGGCTCTTCTAACTTTAAAGCCACGTTAACTATTGCATAATAGCATACTAATAGCGTAAATTTCACCCCTCTCCCTTTCACCACGCAACAACACAGCGAATAATTACTTTTTTTTATAAAAAAAAAAAATCTACTCTAATCTCGCGGGATCCTAGCTTTAAGAATTGACGCGAGAGTTTAACTATTTGGGTGCGCCGTGGGGAAAATGGAAACTCCTTTCCGCATATTCTTTTCGCTTCCAACCAAAGCTTTTGCAGGAACCCAGATTCAGACAAAGAGCGCGCTTCTTAAAATACGCAGTGTCCCGCCACCTGTCTACTAGATCTGGGCTGCAAAAATCCAAATGACCGCGAAATGGCAGCAAATAGTTACAGCAACCCCTGAGCCATTTCCTGCTGCCACGCCGCGGTCTTCTGGGTTTTAGCGGCTGGGCTCCGACCCGTGGCGAGGCGTCATGTGAGAACTAGGCGGGGCTCCTCGTTTCTTACAGCTGTTGGCCCTTGAAGTAATCGGAGCAGGAAGCAAAGAGCCGGGAGGCTGTCTTGAAAGTAACACCGGTGTACGAAAGGTAACATTTGCCTTTCTGCTAACCGCAAACCAAGAATTGCATTGACGGGTGGTGGTTTCTGCGGCTTACATTTTGTGAATTTGTCAGCGAACAGAAGGGAAGATTAAAGAGGTAGAGACTATGCAAAGTCGAATGTGATATTATCCGAATATCAAAGCTTTTGGATAGGCTAGCCCAGGGGTGGGCAATTATGGTTCCTTCATGACTCGTGGACTTCAACTCCCAGAATTCCTGAGCCGGCATGGTCCCGACCTTGCGCTTTCCAAATGTGCTGCAATGATATATACCAGCGCTGTTCACAGAGCAAGCTGGCTAGGTATTCTGCCCACTGCACTCCAGTGGGGTATAAGGTTGAGGGGAAAAAAGTGGAATAAGTTCATCCCGCATTCAGTCACTAAAGTAGTTTAGTAGTCTTCACCTACTTGCTTCTTTCCAGATTAGGTGTGTAGACTCTGAAATTATAGCCCATGATTCAGTAGTGAGCCGATTAGATGACAGGAAAAAGAAACCCACATACAATTACTATCAAATTCACATTAGATCATCCCATTTAAAAAAAACAACCAATGATTTTAAATTGCTTGACTTCAGAACTAAACTATCTGCTACAGTAGGACCGCTTCTACTGATGATATCATTACCATATTGCATGGTAGTGTAAAATGAAAGCACCATAACCATTTTCAGATATAGCATAGTATACTTGTGAGTCTTGTTAGAAAACCCAATCCTCTTCCCCTGAAAATTTATTTACAGAGCTATGTTGAGAGTAGTTATGAAAACTCAGAGTAAGACTTACAAGACTACTATTGTGTAAAAATCACAATGGAGAAATAGTTCACCCCCTGGCCTAAGCCTTGTATCTCATGTTCTCTGCAATGGCATATGTATTTGCTACAACACTCGAAAGGGCAACCTGTGTATTTATTTTTGCAGTTTATTCTTGTTTTGCTCAAGGGCACACAAGCTAGGTTACAAGAAATAAAGCAAAAACTGTTGGGTTCTTGATATTCTTGGAGTTTGGTTGTTTTCCTGTAAATGTTTCATTGGCAGACTAGGTAACATCTTTGGTGCACTAATGCCAAAACAAAAATCCATAATACAGGTAGTGCTCGACTTAGGACCTCAATTGATCCCAAAATTTCTGTTGTTAAGCGAAGCAAAAATGGATTTTTGCCCCATTTTATGACATATTTCTTGTCATAATTGTTAAGTGAATCATTGCAGTTAAGTTGGTAATGTGGTCAATTGCCAAGCATCTGAAGAGAACATTGTGCCCCCTCAAGGTGAAGTCTGACCCATCCTCTTGGTCTTCCAAAAGGACCTGAATATCTGGCTCTGCCAACTGTTTTGAGTTCCCAATAGGGATACCTCAATATCTGAATAGATTGGAAGATCCCATCTCTGCACCATTTATGCATTAGTCTCTTTTATCCAATTCTTGATGTATTTTAATGTTTTGATTCTTAATGTTGAATGTTTTTAATGTTCTTATTGTTTTATATTATGCTTTTATATTATTGTAAGCAACGGAGTGAGCTCCCATTACTTGCCCCAGTCTCTGCCATCTTAGCAGTTCGAAAATGTAAAAAATGCAAATAGAAAAATAGGGACCACCTTGGTGGGAAGGTAACAGTGCTCTGTGCGCCTTTGGTGTTGCCTACCACATGACCACAGAATCATCATCAGACAGCACTGGCTCTTTGGCTTAGAAACGGAGATGAGAAGGGAAAGAGATAAGAAAAAAGACAAATACCTTGGAACTAAATTATAGCAAAAGTAAAGGAGGGGGTGAGAGGAAAGCTTAGAGTGGACAAACTAGGTGCCATCAGAACTAGAAATAGAGGGAGGAAACAGCAGAGGGCAGGCAAGTTAAGGGAAAGATACAATCATTAAGGAAGAGGAGGGATGATGGCTAGAGAAATTTTTTGTTTTTTAGATAGAGAGGTGCAGACAAAAGACTAAATAAAGGGAGGGAGAATTAGGGGAATATAATTAAATACATAATGTTTTGATTTTTTTTTTTAATCTTAGAACTTATGGAGATAGCAAATCCAATATATATAATAGTAAAAGTGTTTAAAGATAAGGAATGACGAGACGAAAAATGATATTAAACTTGTATTATTAAATTTGTATTGTTAAATCTATTAAATATTAGAAGAGGAATGATACAAAAATAATGTAGAATTAAGCAGGGAAATGTATACCACTATCTGTATTTTAACTATTTTAATGCTTGAAAAGTAAAATTAAAAGAGGAATAAAGAGTTTGATAAAAAAGAAAAAAGAAACGGAGATGAGCACCGCCCCCTAGAGTCGGGAATGACTAGCATGTATATGCGAATGGAAACCTTTACCTTCACCTAAGCAACCTAAAGTTGCTTGACAATGAGATGGGTGTCATATAAATTTAATAAATAAATAAAATCTTTGTTTTGAATTACTGCTTTAATTTTACCTAAAAGCTAATTGTAACAAATCAGAATAAAGGGGACTATCATATTGTAATGCTAGCATGAGGGCTTTGTAAACATTGTGATGTGTGTCATTTATTCAATGCTTTTCTCCTTCTAGTGCTGCCCGAAGAAAGGGAATCCAGAGAAGTCAACTCAGGCACTACAAGCAGAATGGAGAGCTGGCAAGGGAGCCCCCACTCTGTCAGCAGTAATACAACAGACCTGACCATTGGCTTTATTTCTTCAGCAGTTGCTGTTGTCTTATTTGGATCAAACTTTGTACCGGTGAAGAAGTTTGACACTGGGGATGGTAAAATGTTCATCTTGAAACAAAATTGCTGTTATCATGCCATGTGCAAGTAGTTGATATTTCACTTAAAGAGTCTCTTTAAACAATTATAGTCGATATCTAGTTTCCACGAAGGGGCAGTAAAAGATGCTTCTAGGTGGGCTGAAGCATTTCACTAACAGAGGTCCAAAGTTATTATAAAAAACGTATTTTAACATAATGTAAAGGAAACTTTATGAAATGTATCTTTGTAAGTATATAGCTCTTATTGTTTGTGTTTAATTTAAATGAAATTAAATCAACTCTGGTTTTATCATGACCTCATCCACTAATCTGCCTTAATCTAATATTTTTTATTTAGGGAAGAAATTGAAACAAGGATAATTGCCATTTCAACCAAATGAGTAGTTGATATTTCTTGCATGTTGTTCCTTAGTGCATAGGAACTAGATAAATCGTCTAAAAGCGTCATGGGCTGGATCGTAATGTATCGCAACATTTTTTGCCTTTGAAAACCCGGGATGGATGCATCCTGTGCATGACGTGTCTGGCCCACGGGCCGCCAGTTTGGCAAGCCTGGTCTAGAAGCTATTTTGTTCCTCTGGGTAAAGGAACAAAGTATATTCTATTTCAATTCAGTTCTATTTCAAGCTTTTGTAAAAAGGGTATTTGTTGAATATTGGTTTTTTTCATAATAGAACACTAAGTTGTATAGTATATTAATCACATTATTTTTAAACACGTTCTTAGATCAGCCACTTTTATTTTGAATGAAAAATTGCAATGGGTTCTTCACCTAGAAATGTGCTCCTAGTTTGACCCCCTTTCTCTTTTCTCAGCAATTGCTATTTATGCTCAAGGGTATGCTGCTTATTATAGACTTTCAGAGACAAAGAATATACTGATAATGTTCAGTAGTATCTAGGCAGGGAGCATATTTTGGCTCTTCAGAATACAAGAAGCCAGCTTAACAAATTTTGAGTATTTAATATATAGCTTGATCAGATGACCTCTTGCTTCATAGTTTTACTTCTTCACCTTACATTTCCTATATTCTTTTTGATCCCATTAGTGCATCAGCTTCTCAGTTTAGTGCATCAGCTTCTCAGTTTACTGCCTCCTCTTCACCATTCTTTTTACTTTTCCCATTTTGAGAGATCTCTTTTTTATTTGTCCGTATCACCAAGACTTAAAAAAAAAAAAGGTTTTTTTACTCACCCTTAAAGGGTGAAGTGAACAGTAGCTTACTCGTTGCTCCAGTTTCATTTGTAAACATTTCATGACATTGCAGACATTTAATCTGTATTAACTATATTGGTAATTTATAATTTTTGTCCCCTTCTTTTATTCTAGGAATGTTCTTCCAGTGGATTCTTTGTGCTGCTATCTGGATTGTTTCTTTAATTGTTAACCTGATTCAGAACAGCCCTAGGTTTTGGCCTCTTGCTATGGTTGGGGGCTTTTTATGGGCTACAGGTAATATTGAAATTATCCTTCTCCATCAAATTTATTGAGAAAGATCTGTCATAATTTGCATGATTTACAGGAGTGCAGTAAAATATAAAAGACCTTAAGCATGACAACATATTGAGTTCTAATCTTTATGATAAACTTTTGTGATTATCTGTGAGACAATGAATCAACTGTTGTGTCATTCATGACTCCCATATTTTTCCTCATGAAAATGTGTGATTTGCAATAGCAGCACTACAATTGGACTTCTAAGGCACTTGTTTTAAAGGACAAGTAAAAACTCACTGTTTCATCTGGGCATTTGCAGGGTAACAAGTGTTCTGAAACCTAAATAATTTAATGTTTTATGGTCTTGTTTTATGGGGATTTATTTTATTTTTAACAGTTTTATGTACTTATCTTTATTAGAAATTGTTCTAATAAAGAACGTTTAAAAATGCCATTCTGAGCTTTCTAAGAAAGAATAATGCAGTAATGACATTAATATAGTAAGCTAGAAAAGTATTTTCGTTAATTTTCCATATTACAAAATAACTGGTTATATTTTAAAGGTGTTTGTATCAAACAAAACACTTAGGTATGATAATATAATGGGGTCAGCCTAAAAACTCTCAGAGGAGACATTTGATGTGTCCTGCCCACCAGGAGCCATTTCATCATGTGGTGAGAGTCTCTGGGTATATTAAAGTATGTGAGGAGAACTGCTTTATATAATTTTCTTGATTGTTCACTGTCTTTCCTTACATGTAGGATTAGAATGTATAATGTTTGTGAATTATGCTTCATTTCATTATAGTTGGTACA
Source organism: Myanophis thanlyinensis (assembly GCA_017656035.1). Lineage (NCBI taxonomy): Eukaryota > Metazoa > Chordata > Lepidosauria > Squamata > Homalopsidae > Myanophis > Myanophis thanlyinensis. Next base: position 15,256 of record JAEANM010000841.1, read on the forward strand.
GTGCATAGCTCATGAGTATAGTAAGAAATAAAGTTCACAATCTGCAAAATCCCACAAATCTCTTCTGCATTTGAATATGAAAGAGTCACACATGCCCAATATTCATACAATTGTCCATGAAACCATAATATGCATTAAAAGTGGTAATGGTAATTATTGTAGGTCATTATAATTTTATAATATATAGATGTTACTACTTCTGTCTAATCAAGGGGTTTCATTTTTCTATGCAGGTAATGTAACAGTTGTTCCAGTTGTTAAAACCATTGGGTTAGGCCTTGGCCTTTTAATCTGGGCTTCTTTTAACTTGCTAACTGGCTGGGCAAGTTCAAGGTAAACATGCTGCATACTTAATATTTACTCTCAGAGCCAACCATGTATTTGTACCATTTAATCAAAGATCAAAAATAAACATTTTGGAGAAAGAGTTTATTCTTTACATCAGGGATCCCCAACCTCCGGTATGTGGAGTGGCACCAGTCCATGACATGCCATCAACTGGGCTGTGCAAACAAGCTAAGCCCCATCTGCAGTATGCAGGCAGTGCACGAAACCACACCCTCTTCGATCTGCAGAAAAAAACTTTCTCCACAGAACTGGTTCCTGGTGCCCAAAAGATTGGGGACTGCTGATTTAAGCATATCTGTTTGTAATTATGGTAATTATACAAGAGAATTAGATTTGCTTGCTCCCAAGATTAGATTTAGAAATATGTATTTGCTCATTGGTGGCCTCAAGAAATGACCTACCTCTTTTGGAAGATTCTCCTCTTTTCCCCCACTCCTCCTTAGATAAGTTCACCATAGCATAAAGCATGTAGAAATGCTAATATCTTAGAAGAATTTTTTTTTCAAAATCTTCAAAATAGCATTAGCTCTAAATAGTATGATATTTCAAGGGTTTAATTGCTGAATCATATGTTCAACATCAGAAAGCATTTATTTGTATACCTGCATATAGCAGGAATAATCAAGCTGCAGTTATGGTACACAGTAAGAACTAGAGTTCAACAACATTCAAAGAATCAATGTTGCAATCTCTGATCTAAATTTTTTAACATTTAAATCTCTTTTGCAATACAAACATATAATTGCTCTAACAGACTGGATTTATTAAACACTTAATGTCTATTAGCATTTCTACATGCTCTTATTTATGGTGAACTTATCCAATTTAATGGTGGGGAGATTGGGAGGAGAAGACATAATGTGTGAAAAGAGATTATAACTTCTTCGAGCCACCATAGGACCAAATAAATATGGAATAATTACACTGAAATATAACCAGTACACTAATATTTAAAAATCTGATCTTCTGAGCAAGAGAATATAAATCCTCTTGCACAATTCATTACAAGCAGAGGACTATGTATTCATATGAAAATATATTTTTACAAAAATATATGTATATATATTTGTTTATTCTTCCCCTGTGCTAATTTCATTTCTATAGTAAAAAGTCATTGTGAAACTTGAAGAAAATAATACATGTTTTTAATCTACCTTTCATAGATTTGGTTGGTTTGGAATTGACCCAGAAGAAGTCAGAAAACCAGTTCTGAATTACATCGGAGCAGCACTTTCAGTACTTAGGTTTTTGAAAACATTATCATTCTCTTAATGGTTATAGTACTTGTCAGAGTTTGTTGTAGCACATCCAGCAAGCACACAATAAAATAATTCAGCAGGATTCAATTATATGTAAGAAATTTCTTTATGTACAATATAACACATAATGCATGTATACAATACCAATACAGCTCTTTCAATGTGGTGAGAGAGAGAAGAAATAGCAAATGGAAACACAACACAGGAATGGAAGCAAGCAACACAGGCCCAGGCAAAGAGAAATAAACTCTTATACAGAACACTTGTTAAGCCACGCCCAGGCTCCTAACTGTCTCCAGCAAACACTTTCAGTTTCCAAACAGCCCCCATTGGCTGACCTAGTTGCTATGCCTATTCTAGCTCAGGAACTCTTATATATTGACAAAACTTTGATTTTAAAATATCTGTAAGTAATCATTCAAAATCAGGTGAATCAAAGTGTATCTATTTTGTGACCTAAGCTACAATTTAAGCATACTTTACTAGAAAGGATATTCCACTAGATTCCTGTACATGTTCCAAGAAAATAAAATACTGGATTGTTTTGAAATTACTGTTCAGAAAATTTGTAAATATGCTTTTGTTTAGATAGTAAAGAATAATATATCACAGCAAGTAAAGAGAAAAATACCAGTTAGCTCAAACATATACAGTGGAACCTCCAGTCACAACTGTAATTCGTTTCAGAACTTTGGTCAGTGTCCAATTTGGTAGTGCCCAGAAGCAAGACTGACTGCGCATGCACAGAAGGCAAAACCAGCATGGAAGGGGAAATTGGCTGTGCCATGTTTGATCGCCACCCAAGTTTTTGTTTGTGGCCAATGCAAACAGTTTGCAAAATTTTTGGTCAGCACCCGATTTAGTCATGGTGAGAGGCATTCGTGACCAGAGGTTCCACTGTACTGCCTAACTATATGGATGACTATTGATGTTCTCTCTTTGCAGCTCCATCACATTTCTTTTCATAAAAAGTGAAGTTCAAAACTCTTCACCATCTTCAGAAAGCACTCCATTATTAAGAGACCAGGTATATGTTAATTTTTGTTATTGTTACAGTTTTCAAGATGGTGGCTAAAAACTATCAACTACTTTTTTCCCTAAAATAGTTTGTTTCAGCAGCAGGATTAGTGCAGATAGTATCCTTGACCTCAGTGATACTGTGGAAAAAAAATGTGTCTCAACATCAACTACCTTAAGATAAGTAGATTTCAGCTCCCAGGATTTCTCAATCAGCAAAGATTTAAAATGATGTAAAAGTACCATCAAATGACCCTGGGTGTCAGCCCAGTAAATGTATGCCTTTGTTGTGCAACAAACATTAATATGGGGTTTATTCCAACCACTTGCTGTCCAAAGCTTTGTGATAAACCCTGTAAGGTGCAAAGCTTCTTTTCCCTTGTAGGAATCTATTTCAGATTGCTGATTTTCACTATTATAGATCTACTCAAACAGGACTTTTTAAAAGTTAGATTACATGTTTATCAAAGGCTGAATAACTGTGTGCATGAAGTGGGAACATGCTTAACAGTTGGCATAATCTTTGAAAGCATCTGTTTGTTCTGTTGGATATTTGACAGATGACCTTGTCCTCTAAATTCTGTTAAATAAACTTTAAGAATATAGTGCTTGTTTCCATAACTAAAAAAAATAAAAAGATGGAAAGCAGACAGCACTGAAAACTTTCATAAATTAATATTATATTAATTATATTAAAATAAACATTAGCATTAGTATCACAGCTTTTTTATCTAAAAATTATATTTCTTTTCTCTTTCTTATTTTACACTTACAACAATTATATGAAATAATGCTGGAAAATAATAAGTTGCCCAATATCATCAAGGGATTGGAACCATGATCTCTACAGATTTGTAAGGCATGAAGTTGTTGCACTATATTGGTTTTAGGAAAGTCTTATTAGGAGAAGTGGTCAAAACTGAGAATAGCCAGTTCTGTGTTCTCAATTATGCACAATTTTGCTGCAAGGATAATATTCTGCCCGCATAGTATGCTTTCATTTGATTCCAAGGCATAATAGGAAATTTGTAACCATTTGTACAAGAGATGTGGAAGTCAGTACTACAGTCCCAGGAATGGAAAAGATTGATAGTGCATATTAATTGTATTTATATCATATAATTACAGTTGAGATGAACAACAGTGGCTGTGGATATCAGTTAACAGCATCAGAAAAGGAACAAGAGCTACCAAATGGTTGTGTTTAGGGATACACAATAGCAATAGCACTTAGAGTTATATACATTTCATAGCGCTTTACAGAGTTCTCTCTCTCTAAGCTGTTTACAGAGTCAGAATATTGCCCACAATAATCTGGGTCCTCATTTTAGCATCCTCGAAAGGTTGGAAGGCTGAGTCAACCTTGAGCTGGTCAGAACTGAACTCCTGACAGTGAGCAAAATTAGTCTGCAGTATTGCATTCTAACCACCACTTCAACACAGCTCTTACCTTACATCTATATAATGTCAGAGAATATGTGTTAATAGATTTTACCTCCAACTATTTTGGGAACAAAGTAGGGCAGTTCTTTCTTCCATTAATGTATCACTTTTTTTTTTACAAAAAGCATATTAACAGTTTAATTCAATTCATGTCTCCTCATATTTCATTTAGAAAGATGTGCATTGATTTGCAACTTGAAATGAAAAGTTACAAATTAGTATATAGTTTGCCTAATTATTATAAATGGTGATATAAACTCAAGAAGCAAGAGAATGTGCTGATCTGGATTTTCAAAACAAAATAGTTTTAATTGTACCATTTAATTTGCTTACGCACAGTTCTGTCTATCGTGTAGATTGAGTCCAAGTTTAAATGCATTCAAATGCTTTTGGAAATCTTAAAAAAAAAATGATTTTCGTCAACAGTCTATCAATACTTCTGAATACAGAGTCGAAAACAGTGATGTATCTTGGGTGGACAACCTTTCTCCATTAGGAAAAAGAATGGTGTAAGTTCAGGACCTCTTTCTTTCCCATCTTATCCCCTCTCTTGTGTTCTGTGATAGCTGTTAGACAAAAGAGTTGGTAAGCTACCATAAATATTTAGTTGCAGTCAAAAAAATTTGCTGTTTCTTTATAGATAATAAGTAGCTGTTCTCCAACAGTGTTGTTTTCATGTGCAATTAATGTTGTTACTAAGTCAACTTAAAATATTCTTTCTTTTCCTGCCAGAGGCTGCTTTCTGGCTATGATAGCTGGGATATTCTACGGCTCTAGTTTTGTACCTGTGTTTTACATTAAGGACCACGGCAGAAGAAATGGGACTATGTATTCAGGAGCCAGTCAATTTGGTAAAAACTGATGACTTCTTCTGAAAGTCATATATCCTAGAACTGTGACCGTTTATGATATATGAAAGGGAGGGGAAAATGTTACACATGTTTCCTTTTACATTCCTCATGCTACTTGCCTCAGAGGTAGATTTCAAAGAACTTTTAGTGGAGTTTTTTGCCCTAAAGTCAATTGCTTACTTTAGAAAAATAAATATATATTATTTGACTTGATCCTAAATTTATTGTGTTACATTTAAATCTCTTTTTATAGATTTTTAAGTATGGCCATTTGGATAATTTGCCCCAAAATATCATGTTAATAAGAATTTATTGATACAGGTTAAGAAAATATGCTGATTTAAATAAAATATAATACTATACTATTATTATACTAATTCTGATTACATTAAAACAGAAAGAGAGATTGCCTTGCTATTTACTGAGGTTCTATTCAAGTCAACCAACTCCAAATAACTAGACTGTGGAAACTCAGACCATGAAAAATGTACTTGATAAGTAAAAAGCCAGTCTGCAAACTATACTCATTACATGAAAAAACATCCCAAATTGTGGGAAAATGAAACTATTTACTGTAGATTCTGCATTAAGTATATATTTTATAACCCTGGATACAACAAAGTATGGCTAGTGAAAGTAAGGATACTAAAGGCCACATGTATAGTGTTCTCTTTATTCTCTCTATGTGCGTTTATGTTGCTTGTGGATTTCAGGGGCAGACTAACATGGTCAGGAAGAGGGACTCCAAAATCTTGAAACTTGTCCTCTCCTTAGCACTCTGGGCACTCTCTATTTCAGATCTCAATGGATTGCTGCCCATTCCATTGTATTTTCTGTCCTCTAAAACCTTGTCACAGGAAGAGAGAAAGATCCACCATCCTATGCAAAATAGACAGACTTTTTTTTCTTCTATAGTGAAAATCACAGTGGTCTCTAAAACAGGTGTGTTTGCAAGTACTACTCATCCTCGGCAAAAGAAACAAACACTCTTGTGCAGCAATTCTAAGATGTAATTTTAAGAACGAAATGGATTCAGTGTATTCATGTATTATATTAAAATATTCAATAGTTTAAAAAACTTTTAAAGAATTAAAGAAAACATTAAAAAGGGGGACTGTTGGGTGGGTACATATTTTTTCTAAAATGTTTCTATTGTTTAATGGTCTTTAGCATCTATAACTATCAGTAGGTCCCTTTCTCCAAGGGTAACTCCCTGAAGGCCATAATATTTGCTGCTACGGTTTTGTGGCTTCACAGTTTTCTGAAAAGGTTGTACTAATAGGAATAGGACATTATTTTTACTCAGAGGGCACTGCTAATGTAAGTCTTGTGGCCCAGGGTGTTTCCAACTTTTACAAGTCTTCTATTTGCACGGCTTATTTTTAAGAGATATGAAAATGTTGATTAATTAGAACAAAAATCTACCAGTTAATAAACTATGAATGATTACAACATGTGATCTTGCTTAAGTAATCAAATCAGTGAATAACATTAGTGAACCTTCTGAACATATGTCTTAAATATATATATTTATATATTGTATATCTTTTGATATTTATTTCAGATTTAGATTATGTATTTGCCCATTTCAGTGGCATCTTCCTTACAAGTACTATCTACTTTCTACTCTACTGTGCAGCAATGAAAAATAACCCTAAGGTTTATCCTGCGGCCATAATACCAGGTATAATTTTCAAGCAAAAGCAAAGACCTTATTCAGATTTTGGAATATGTATCTTGTCAGTAAGTACCTTTTAATGATGCCTGCTATCCTGGGCATGATTTTAGTGCCTTTTGAGATCAAACATCAATATTCTTAATTGAACATTAATTTAATGTAATGTGCTTGTTCAGTGTTCATAAAGAAAAGATATAAAGTAAGTAGAAAAATAAATCCCTTTAGCTCAATCTGCTGGAGCTAGAGCTTCAGAAATATTGATTCTTTGCATGTTCTAATGTCAAGCATCAGAAACATTAGCAAAAACAAGCGAATGTTTTTATTTCACTTGATTAGAAGACTAATAAAAGTCTATTTTAAGGATCAGAACTAAATCATTCATATACAAAAGCCACAATTCTATACTATATTTTACATACGGTCTTAAGATTCAACATGAACTGCTTCTTTATCTTTGGAATTGCCCTCCAGCCTTATGTAGCTTTTTTAACTTAAATTCTTTGTATATAAATAACAAATCCTCTCTCCAGATAGCATTGATCTGATAGATGATATTTGGGTGCACAGATAAAGCTCAGGATTCGCAGAAATATCTTCTTCCGTCCTACAAATAATAAGGAAAAGAAATCAAGGAAGAAAATCCCAAAGATATTGGAAGAGCCATGACTCCATGTGTCCTTGAAGGCGCATGGCATGCTGGCAAAAATATTCAAGAGCTCTTCGGGATGTAATACTATAGTAATCTTTTTTCTTTTTCTTGTCAGGATTTATTTCTGGCACATTATGGGCAGTAGCCAATTGCTGCTGGTTTATAGCAAACCATTATCTAAGTGCTGTCGTGAGCTTCCCAATAATCACTGCTGTAAGTATCAGAGAAGTTCTTGGTTAATAAATGGGAGAGGAGCACCTGCTGAGCATCTCTTTTATGGAAATTTCATGCTGCTTTCAAGGGCTGTTCCTATGCAACGCATTGTATGCTATGTTATTCCTTGGGAGAATATTACTTGATCACAAATTTTAAATTGACTTTCATCTGGTCCTGCTTATGCAAATAGGTTTGCTTATGCAAATAAATTGTCTCCAATCTATGAATTAATTAATCAACCAAATAGGGGGAACAGGACAGATCATGCTTATTTATTTCATGGTTCTCCTATCTGACATTGCTAGGGCAGACATAACTGTGGGAGTGTCCTGAATTGTTTCTGTTGTGATTTAAGTCTATGGTAGGAGCAGCGCAGTGGCTCAGCATTTAAGACATTCGGCTTGTTGGCTAGAAAGCCAGCAGCCTAGGTTCGAGACCTCAGTGCCCTGTGACAGGGTGAGCTACCAACCTTGCCTCACTCCTGCCAACCTAGCAGTTCGAAAGCATGCAAATGAAAGTAGATAAATAGGTATCACTACAGAGAGAAGTTAACAGCACTCCATGACATGCACATGACCAAAGAAATGTCTTTGGACAGTGCTGGCTCAATGAAAATGGAGATGAGCACCACCTCTTGTAGTTGGCAATGATTAACGAAGTAAAATCCACAAGGATTCCTTTACCTTTTTTAAAAAAACTCTAGGATAGGATCGAGGAAACCTGGAAGGGAAGGTTACCAAGCTTAGGATGTCAAAAACGTAGAAAGTGCTACCCATAAAGTGTCAAAGCTGAAGGTGTCAGATTTCCTCCTGTAGCATTTCTGCCGGTAGAGCCTTGCTAGTGCTCCTTCAATTATGAGGTCCACCAGATAATTCTGTTTGTTTTCAAAGCGATTGGAGAGATGGAAAGTCGAGCCCCTTCTGTGGCCCCACAAGGATCAACATTCTCAGCTCATGCACTTGACAGACTCGGTGTAACAATTCTGATCAGGACTTTTAATTTTTTTTTCTCCCACCTCTTCTCCAAGAATATGACACCATGGAAGCAAGGAATGAGAAGGTTTATCACTCCCTGCATATATGCAAGTAATTGGAAAACTTGGTGGTACAGGTAGCATGCAGAGCCATCTTGCTGGCAATAGAAGCTGTCAGACAATTTACCTCCAGCGGAGCATGCACATGCGATTGTGCATGTATGTATGCACGATCGCAGAGAACCAGATGGTCTTTAGGCCTCTGCTGTGCATGCATGTGATTGCAGCAGGAAATCCAGCTGGTCTTCGGAGCTCTCCTGCACATGCACATGTGATTGCTCATGTATGCGTGAGTGCCTGCGCACAGTGCACGTGCATTGCACGTGCATTGCATGCGTTGCACAAGCAACGCACACGGAGGAACCACATGCAAGTGCGGATGGCAAGTGCAAAGCATGTACTTTTTGGCACTCCGTAAGTAAAAGGTTCGCCACCACTGGGCTAACCTGTTGATTTTTTTTTACTTTCCACATATATATTATATATTGCATTCTAATCTAATCTAAGGTCAGAACACAATTGAGGTCATGCCATTAACAGAAAAGGAATTGAACAATTTGGAAACATGGGCTTTTTTAAAAAAAAATTCCTAACTTTTGATGCTCTTGTTTTTTCCCCAGTTTTGTCAGCAATAAAAACAGCAAAGAAATGCTCCAAGCATATGTCTATCATGACTATATAGCAAGAATTTATCTTTTTTTCAAGCTCTTTTTGTTACAGACTTGGGTAGAGAGATATTTTTCACTTCTGGAGTCTGAGCAGTAACGTTTCTGTCATCTGTTCTTTATCATCACTTTAGTACAACTGTTTGCTTTGCAGGAATTTCTAATGTACTCTTAGTGCAGCTGCGGAAATATATAGATCAGGGGTCTGCAATCTTGGCAACTTGAAGACTTGTGGACTTCAATTCCCAGAATTCCTCAGCCAAGCTTTGCTGGCTGAGGAATTCTGGGAGTTGAAGTCCACAAGTCTTCAAGTTACCAAGATTGGAGACCCCTGATATAGATTAAACAACAGGACCAGCTAATCTAGCATAATCAGTTATAAACCATTAAATATTTAGTTAATATAATGCTTACTTAGAAGAAGGCTGTTATTCAGGATTCAGAAAGATGAAGGATCTCCATCTTTTCTCTCTCACCCTTTCGTGTTGCTCATTTCCTCGTCTTCCTTTTCCCCCCGAGCATTTCTCTTTTCTCTCAATTCTGTTTAGTGACTGTTTTTTTACCCATTCTTAGTTGAGACACAACATCATCATAGCCCTAACATAATATGGCTAGTTTAAAATACAAGATAGAGGCCAATAATAAAATTTCAGGTAATAATAATCCAAAATCATTTTTACAATTGGTTCTTTCTCTTTTCTAAAATTGTATTTTCTTCTGCTTTCTTTGACCTATTTTCTTTGTAAATATCTACAACCATTTACCAAATGATTGTATTTTAGTGGAAGCAAGACTGAAGCAAACATTTTTTCGTAGATAAAATATAATAAAAGTTATATTCATAGACACTATTCATCAAATTTATTTTCTAGGGTCCTGGTTTTATAGCTGCAGTGTGGGGAGTGTTGGTGTTTAAAGAAATAAAGGTAGGAAGAACAAATTAAAGCAATTTTGTCCTGCATGCAGTACCTTCATCTTTTCCTATGACATTTAGTGTGCTATATAATAAATGAGGGCAGCAAATTAGATAATTGGGTTGCATGTCTGTTTCTTCCATTTTGTCTAGAACATTAGTATAGGTAGTCCTCGACTTACGACCACAATTGAGCCCAAAAATTATATTGATAAGTGAGACATTTGTTCTTTTGAACATGACCAATGGGGGAAATTATGTTCATGTCTGAAAAATAATTGGATTAAGAGGCTTATGTTTAATCTCATTTAAATGTAAATGAAATTCATTAAAATTTAATTTATGTCCTATTTCGACTACTTTTAGAAGTACAGCTTCAGAAAATTAAATGTGGCCCTAAAATGTGTATGCCATTTAAAAAATAGGAATAATAATCTTTCCACTAATAATCTTATAAAATGTATTCTAGTGAATGTACATCTGTACCAGTAATTTGTGAATTGTCAAACATGCTAATACTATTTTTGATTTCTACAAAATAATGTTATTTCTCTTCTTGTTCCCCCTTTTCCATTCCATAATACCTATGCAGGGACTGAAAAACTATCTGCTGCTCTTAATATCATTCTGCATTGTTTTGGCTGGATCCCTCTCTACAGCTTTTTCTAAAGTGTGAAGAAACATCTTTTGATCCAGCAGATGGCACCACTAGTTAATACACGTAAGACTTTCAAGAGTGCTTCTGATTTTGGCGGTATCACTTATGTCTTTGTTTTCACCATAAGAACAGAAACTTTACTAGGAATATTTTTACTTAATGAAGAATATTCATTGTGGTCTGTCTTCATTGTTTAAAATAAGAAATCCATTTTTAAAAAAGAAGCTTAAACTGGGACAGTTACGATATCAAACATTTTTCAAAAGTTTTGATGCTGTAAATTTTTTTTTATCTTGTGGCTGGGACCTTGCGGGAAGGGACGGAAATACTTAAAAAAATTAAAAGAAATAAAATATACTTACCATCTATTTGTCCTACATTTTCTTTTCCCATTCCTTGATTTCTTTCAGTACACAGATTTACAGTCATTACTGGACAGGTCCTGAATTATTTGAGAGTTTTGTTTTCCTACAAGCTGACAACAGATCCAGGAACAGCTAGCTGTGAAGGCTATGTCGAGATTCAAAATCAAGTGGGCTTCCTGAAATTAAGCAGGCCTATGCAATATCACCTGGGAACTCTTGTTTATAGTATTATGGACTTTTTATATAAGAGGTGTAGAACATATGGATTAAATAAATAACATCTTAGGCCATGAATAGTTGTGTGGAAAACTCACCATGGCCCTTTGATTGAAATATTTGATTGAAGTATAAGGGGATTGTGGTTAGTTCTACAAGTATAGATCCAAAGGAATAGAAAGCAAGAGCAAATTGCATAGAAATAATGGGAACAGATCAGTAATGTGATTTGTAATAAAGCAGCTCTGTGGTCTCATAGGAGACTCCGCACCCACATTTTGATAAAATAGGATCAAAACACTAGATGTTGGTGAAAAAAGATATTACACTACTACATCATTGGAAAAGACCTTGAAAGGAAGCCAGGATTGATAAGAAGGGAAACAAAATGAAGAAAGGCAAACCACATGGGGACTATTGACTACTTTAAATAGAATTCTGTACAAGTAAACAGAGAAAGAATAGGGAGGACATCTACTGGCAAACAAGAAAAGAAAAGGCAGCCATAAGATTTGCTTCCTGACTGTTTGGGAGTAAACAGTGAGTCTTTTGAAAATCTTCAAAGTAGTGTGGATTGTAAACACATGGACCTTTTTGGAATTGCTTTGAATTGTCCTTGAGACTGGTGGACTAATGAGATATGGGGAAACTTGATGAGCCATTCTGGACTATAAATATTGTTAGATAGAATATGAGGTGAAAGAAGAAAAATTAAACAAGGTTTACAAACTTGGACAATTTTGAGGAAGTAAATTGGTAAATTGTGAGGACTATAAATATAGTTGACTCTGAGGAATGGTTCCAGGTTTGAGCAAATTCTTTTCTTATTGGCTTTTTGGTGTTTTGGATAACTGGGACATTGGGGTTTTTGTGGATTATTGAGCAATTTCCAGCTCATTAACCAAATTAAGATGTCACAACAGGGAAAAACAAATATATTTTAAAAAAATACAACGTTGTAATATATCCAGGAAGCTATGATAGATAACTATATGGAGATGAAGAAACAGATAATGACATAGATGTGAGATTAGGAAGCCCTCAATAAATGACCAAAAAAATGAACAAAACCCCCAGAAAATAGAGGAGAAATTAGATGGAACAGAGGAAAGAATAGAAGAGATAAATCAACAATTGATATAAGCAGATGAAGATTTGGAAAAGAAAGGAATAACTCTTGAAAAATAGGAGGCAGTTTATTTTTTAAGATGCCAAAATGGAGAAGAGGACAAAAAGGAAGATCTCTACAGAAAGTGGGCGACCTAGAGAGTGGGAAACGAGAGGTAGACATAGAGGGAAATGAAATATTTAAATAAGAGTGACGCAAGGAGACATAAGGTCCCAGGGAAGGAACATATGAGATTTGCTAAAAAGTCAATGAAAGTCGAAATACTAAAAAGGGCAAGATGCTGATTTATGGGATTTGTTTTATCAATGGCTAGAAAATAGTGGCAGAAATTAGAAATTGGGAAAATATTATGTATACTGCTGCATAATACAATACATTATTATCATGTATATGTAAATATTGGAAGTTGAAAGGTTATTACCATGTATGCTTAAATAATATTATTAGCATTAGTATTATGTATGTAGTAAATTGACCCAGACAAAACACTGTTCACCAAGCACTTATGGATGTTTTAAAAAAAAAGTATAAATAAAAGTGTGGGCGGGGGGACATTATCAGAGCTGAGGGCACTGTCTAGCAAGACTAGGGCACTGAACACCTCATATATATGCTTAGCCTGGGCTGCAGGAGATGTTCCATGAAGAGGATCAGCCCAGTAGTCTGTTCAGTTCAACCTTACGTGTTCAATCCAACCTAAAGTAACCTAATACCTAATAGTAGTGCCACCAGGATTCTGTCTATTCTCTTTCTCCTTCTCCTCCTCCCCCCTCCCTCCCCCCCACCCCTTCTTTCATACACAGATGGGGTTGGTCAGTGGGCTGGGACTGCCTAGGGGAAATCCTGCTGTTGACTATTCAAAGATAGTTCATTTCAGGACTGTAAACTTACTGAGTTCTTTGGTTCTTTGTTAAAACTATTAGGTAGAATTACATTACAGCTAAACATCTCTTTTATGTAATAATGAATGTGAAAATTAAGAGTGAGAATTTTTATATCTCAAAAATGCCCATTTTATTTTCTCTTTTATACAACTTTTATATATATTTTTAATAAAAAATATGGTGGCGCAATTAGGGTATTGGTTGATATTGTCTTCCTTTTTACTAATCCAATTCTAATTCAAGTTGACTGGGTAGGTTTTCCCTTGTTAAAGTCTGACCTGGCTGTTTGGCAAAGTAAAAACTATTGATCACTGATTTAGACAACAACATTGGACAAGACAGAGCAGAAAGAAGAAGGCAACACACATAATAAATAAAATTATACTCCATGCACATTATTTATCCCATTTCCAATTCTAGCCCATCTGCTGTCTTTAATTATATTTCAGGCAACTTCTAGGCAACAAAAATACCATCTGCCATATCTGTTACCCCACTGAGTTTATGTATTAGTTGTCTGATAAATAAAGATCTGATAGTAATTACTTTTGGCTCAAGCAGGAGCCATATCTCAATGAATTCTATTTTCTAAAACCTTTCTATTACATTGATTAAGTTTTATTTATGTAGCTTGTGACCAATTCAGTTATTTCTGGATGAGACATATTTTTAGTGAATTCAGTTCTAGTTATGACAAACAAGACTTTATAAGTTGGAACGTTCTAACGCTAGAGATGGACAGTGGAGATGCCGCCAAGTTAATTCTGTTAACGTATTAAAGGGGAAGCAAGTGACATATATTGCATGAGCTCTCCAAACTCCTTTGTTTGTGGTCCCAGACCCTTAGATAGAATACTCTTGAAATTATTGACAAATATGAGAAAACTAACAAAAAGATACATAATTTGTAAAAAAAAAAAAACTTCTAAAAGTATAAGCAAATAAAAACTCATCCACAAATCCTCTTGAATATTATTGCCATACCACAGAAGTATTTTGACCTTTGGCTGTGACCAACTCTCAGACTGTCTTCCCCCCACTCCATCCTATTTCTTTTCCTTGCCAATTCAGCTTCAATTGGTGTCCATTTAACAACTGATCATGCTATCTTATATCTAAACTACTGTAACATACTCAACACGGGGCTGAAGATGACTTGGAAATTCTAATGGTCCCAAAAAGCAGATTTAGCTATGAACGCTAATAATGCATTCACTAGTTACTGATTTGCCACATAATTCAGTTCAAAATATTTAAAGTTCTTAATATGCGAATACGCTATCTGACTTCATGATATTTGATCAATTGGCATCCAAATTAAGGAAGCCTGATGCTTTTTTACTCCATTTACCAGTAAGTTTCAGAGGAAATGCTTACGTTGCTTGTAAATTAACCCAAATTGCAATATATAAGATTGTATCATTTATTTATTGCTTATATGGATTGTAATAAGAAATGGCAGGAACTTTAATTTATAATTTATTGATTTTTGAAACAAAGGAAATTTATAAGAAGCCTAATTCTTTACATTGAATGAGTTGCATGATAAAAAATTTATTAAAGAATTGAGGATATTCCAAAAATTAATGTGTATGGTAATAATTGAATATTTATACTATGTTCAGCCATTGCTGTTCCATTCTAAAAATAATGTAATTGGCAAAAATAATCATATCTAGATAATAAAGGAAAAAATAACTATATGCCTATTTCTCAAAGGCCTAAACCACTTTATGACTTAGGTTACAAATAAATCAGGATCCATGACAAACACAGATAAACACTAAAACTCATAGACAGATTCCAGTCCATGTTGAGCTGTCAATTACAGCATGCTTTCTTAAACTAATTTGCCAGAAGTAACACAGGGTGATTTTGCCTCATAATGACACTAATACTCTTAGTAAGCAACATATGAAATCTCTTGGTACTTTCAGTATGATTGCATTCATACATAAAAACTATGTTTACTACTACAGAACTTCATCTTTTTCTCATTAAGAACTGGTCCAGAAAAAACTTCACTCCCGGGATAAATTATTCAAATTGGAAGGTTATTATGTACCTAAAAGTAATCTTCTCTTTTAGCAGTTCTGCCTAAGTCTTATAAAACCAGACCAGCAGACTTCCAGTTTTTTATCTCATTAGTTGGCAGCCAGCAAAACTGGCAGAGAAAAGCTCACCCTGGTCTGAATCACTGCCCTCTGAACCTCTGGTCCTGATTTATTGCTCAAGAGCTCTAGTATTTTATAAATTGTAGCACTGGAGCAGTGATGCCAAAGGACAGTGATTATTGCTGTTTCATAAAATGTTATAGTGAGAAAGAAGAATCTAGTCAGGTCAAGTCAAATAGGCTTTATTGTCTTTTCAACAATATACAGTGCAGTACACAGTGAAACGAATCAACATTTCCCCAGGACCAAGGTGCTACATCAGACAACATAGATTTTAAAAAAGCAGGACACAGAACCGCACATAACTCTAAAACTAAAAACTTAGAAAAAAAACCTATAAATACCCAAAGGATTTATAATTCCAGTTTCTTTGTGTTGAGGAGTCTGATGGCTTGTGGAAAGAAACTGTTACGCAGTCTGGATGTGTGAGCCCAAATGCTTCTGTGCCTCTTTCCAGATGGCAGGAGAATGAAGAGTGTGTATGAGGGGCGTGTGTGATCAGCCACAATGTTGATCGCTTTACACGGATGCTGTGTGTAGTGTAAATGTCCATGACAGAAGGAAGGGAAACCCCGATGATCTTCTCTGCTGTCCTCACTATTCGCTGTAGGGTCTTGCGATCCAAAACTGTGAATAAGAAGGTTCAGACTCAGTAAGTTATCTGTACTCAATGAAAATAGCCATTGCAGAGGATGGCGAAAAACAAAAAAGAGAAGAGAGAAATTGGAGTTTTGATAGATGATAAAGGTATACGACGTCATAAAAAATTAGAGAAATGTGAAGTGAAATTTATATTCAAAAAAATCAATAGATCGGGAAAAATTGAGAAATTATTTAGAAAAATATGTTGTGAAGATAGATCAAA
>JAEANM010000842.1:0-31615 GCA_017656035.1 Myanophis thanlyinensis
ACACATTTCACTGCATTTCGTACTATGTATGTATATGTATGTGATGAATAAATTTGATTTGATTTGATTTGATTTGACTGCTGATGCTGCTTCCACAAATGGACCTGCTGTGACATTTTTCTCTTCCATCTTTCTTGAGCTCTTGCACCTGGGGTTCAAGATGCTGGCTGTTGATATTGACAAATTTTTTATTTTTGGCAGATTCATGATAATGTCAGGGTTCCACACAATATCAGCAATGCAATCAGGTTCAGGAAATAGGCCAACTTTGCAGGGGTCCACTGAACATTGCCTTGAAGGGGGGCAGTCTAGGCAGTGTGGCTGGCATCCACAGCACAGGTTGTACCGGTGCAGCCTGCAATGGCAACAGCAGAGGGGGTGCTAGTTGTGGTGGTGCCCAGGCTGGTTGTGTAGGCACCAATTGTCCCTGAACCCATCCCTGTCCCAGGGCCCAGCCTGGTGGAATCTGTGCTGTGGGTGGGAACAGGGGCATCTGCTACAAACCCAGACTACTGCCCTGGGCGGTGGGCCTGGTGGGCCTGATTGTGGTATTGGGCTGCCTCTGGTGGCTGCCACTGCTGGCGAGCCTGGCTAGGATGCCCCTTGAATTCCCCTGAGCCCCAAACAGGGGTGTGCTACCCCAATCATTGTTCCTGCACTTGCCTGAGTTGTGAAGGAGAACTTTGGTTGGGGAAGTGCCCATCCAGCCACTGGTCTAGCATGAGCTTGGGGAGTGCTTCCCATGTACAGTTGCTCCAACTGCTCCCAAAGGCTTCCCATCAACATGACGCAGGCAGGGGCAGGATAGTGCGGCTTTTCAGCTCCATTGCTTCCAAGCTTGGCTTCTCCCTCCAGCCAGATGAGGGTGAATCCCAGCCTCTGGGGCACTCTGCAACCCCTGGACGGCCATTCCTCCTTCAGCCGGAGTTGGCTCTTCTTGGGCATTCGACCAGACCAGCTGTGCTTTGGGTTAAGCCCGTTGTAGGAGTTCGGGCCCTGTGCCTGTTGCTCCTACAATGGTGATCAATGTTGTCTCCATCAGGCTGGCTGACTTGTCGAGGACTGCTGATGCTTCTTCCGCAAGTGAACCTGCTGTGGCATTTTTCTCTTTCATCTTTCTTGAGCTCTTGTGCCTGGAGCTCAAGATGCTGGCTGTTGATATTGACATATTTTTCTTTTTGGCAAATTCAGGATAATGTCAGGATTCCATACAACATCAGCAATGTAATCAGAATTCCAAAGAAACGAAAGTCCATAGAATAAGATTTTATTAAGGACATTGTACTGGTATGGTTTGGAGAAATCCTGAATCTAAAATTCCTGGGTTTTTTTCACCCAAGTAAAATTGAAAATTCCACCCCACTAATTATCACGTTAATTTCTCACCAACCCCTTCAAAGAAAATTCCAATGTTCACTTCAGACCTTCCCTTTCCAGGTGGCCACAACTCAGAGAACTTTCACATGAACTATGTTGTTTACATTTCTTGATGCTAAACACTGGAATGTGACACTCGTTATCACAAGAGCCATCACAAGAGTCACTGATGACTCATACCTGATCCATCACAACACCCATCACAAGAGCCATCACAAAACCCTCACTTGACACACCCACATCTGAAGCACCTATAAAACAGAAAAACACTGACATTGACATCTACAAAACTCTGCTGAAGATGTTACCTAGCTTGGTAATAAAACATTTGGAAACCAGCCCACAAGCTTGGAGAATGAACTTTCACCCTCATCCTATATCCAAGCTACAGATATTTGCCACTATTGCAAAGGTTTACTATCAGTAACAAAATATAGTTTGGATTGGATCCAATCTTTATTATATTTTGAGTAAAGCTACTAAAACAGAGGAATCTAATTTGATCATTGACACCTGGACACTTATTTACAGAAGGCATTCAAAATATTTTCAGTATCTGGTAATGTTAGAATTAAGAATATAATAGAGACAATTTCTAATGAAAGAGAAATCTCCTTATGATTAAGGAGATGATATAATCTCCCCCTCTCTTTTATACACACTGTCTATGTAAATGCTCCAGGAGCCAAAAGAAACAACATGAATATTGGGTGATGATTCCATTTCTTAAAGTGCCTCTTTTCATAAGGTATCATAAAGAAGAATAATCCATCTTGAGACATCTTGAAAATATTTTTGAAGTGCGTAGTTAAGAGTTCATTACCACAAGATGAGATCATCACTAATTTAGATGACTTTAAAAGGGATCTGGACCAATTCTTGGAAGTCAGGTCTATTAAAAGTGATTAGTTTTGAAGACTCACTGTTACCTCCAGGTTGGGGATAGTGTGTGTCATTGTGAGAACCAAATGCTGTACTACATTAGGTTTTGGCCTAATTTAGAAGGCTCTTCTTAATTTCAATAAACTGGGATGGGCATCCTATGTAAGTAGGTGTTACAGTGTTCAGTGAAGTAGATAATATGTTGAAAATATGTTAATGAGTATTATCTTCAAATTGAGATTTTCTTGTGTGTTCTACACTTTCACATTTCAGCAAATATAAGGTTTTCGTGTAGAGAAAAGAAACAGAATATATAAATAGCTTTAGAGAGAAGTAGGCTAGCCTCATCATACACAAGCACATATGCTTTTTATTTTCCACTAGCTTTTCCTGTGCATTTCTTGGAAGAAGCAAAAGATTTTGCCTGGGAGCAGAAAGGAGAAAAACATTCTTAAAGGAGGAGAGTTGAGATATAAGCAGATGAAATATGTTGGGCAGGGCTACATTATGACTTTTGTGGAGCTTTGGCCTTCTTTGGGCCTTGTCATCTATAAAATTAAGAATATTAAATTATATTTCATATGATTTTCAGTATTTCTTTGTATTTTTTTACAGAGAAATAGTGAATAGAAAATATTATATGTATTGTTTTTTTCGTCATAAACAATTATTACTGATTCATTATAATAGACAGAGTAATGAATGTCCTAGAGGGCAGCGGGAAGATCTACTATCAAGGCAATAGTTAGAAAGCACAACTTAAGTCCTTTCCAAGAAATTAACTTGAGAAAATATCTCCACAAGATCTCTCCCTACTGTAATTCACATGAAGACAAAGAGTGAGGGAGAGGGGAAGCATATTCAGAGATGCAATGGAACAATAATGAAATGCTTAGTAACTGTCTCAGCATTGGGCAAGGCATAGGACAAAGATACATTAATCCCTCATTGTTTGTTTAATGTAGTTATACACAAATGTATAGGGAATGTGTGAGGTGATTGTAGAAGCATGTTGATTTGGGACATTAATGTATGAACACTTTTGTTGGGAGCACTGGAGTTCCACAGAATGAACAAACCAAAGTCATTCTTTGGCTTTATTTGTGTCATATAAGGTGGAAAACCAAATTACATATGGAGAACAGATCTTGAACATGCCTTAGAATGTATACACTATGTTTACTCAACTGGTGGGTGTATTTCCTGAGCAGATTATGTTGTTTTGTTGGTTGAAAGCCCACTCAATGTGCAGCAAATATTAAATAGATTATATGATGCAGGGAGGACTATGGAACTACAAATTAATGTATCCAAATTAGTTAGTTGTGCTTTACAAGGAAAATGGAGTGAATAATGGAGAAAGTATATAGAATGGCCTCCTGTCTTTCCACAGAGAAGATTCTCCACTGATTCTTTGACCCATCCATGAATGAGAAAAAAAATCAATTCCCAGAAGGCTAACCAGGCTCAAGTGCATGTGGCTAAAATAAAATAGAATCAAGACCTGGCCAAGACTTGTCAGCTCAAATTTGTCTTTCTATACTTCTGGTGCTGCCAAATTGAACACAGCAAGTCTCCCCTTCCTTTCTGTGGTGTGTTTAGGTAACTTTAGTCACAAAAATATGGATGGGTCATTTGTACTGAGAAGGCAATGTTACCATTACTTGAGGAAATTGAACAAAAGGGTAGTCAGAAGAGAAGACTGTGTGGTAAAATGAGTAAGTGAGTGCTGATGTGCATGGATTGGTCTCTCACCATCATGAAGTATTTGGCAATTTTCTCTTCTAAACCCTTTTGCCATTCAAGAAACACTTCCCTTTTAAAACTGGCATTTTTCCCATTATCCCCAATGGAAAAATCAACTCATTTTCATCCAGCTGAAGCGACATATATACATTTAATATATTTGTGGGGAAATCATTAGATGTGATTTGAGGTAAGACTCATTTGTTTCAATGAGACACATCTATCAACAGAGGCTACCTCAGGAGAAATTGCTCTGGAGGTCTGAAGAAGAGAACAAAAAAGAAAAACAGGATTATTGAGTGAGATTGCATGCTTTACCAGGAAATGGAAGAAGCTATGCTGAAAAGGAAAGTTACTCTTTGCCTTCATTCATTCTTTCATTCCATCAATTTAGGATTTATTTTAGAATCTCATTCTCAGGATGACATACTTAAAAACAGATAATTTTTATAGTATAAACTACAATAAAAGATAATAAATCTATAAAGCAACAAAACTCAAAACATGTAAAAGCATAAGCATAAGAAAAGAGGGCACAAAGGTGTGTTCTGCCGCTATTCTGTTACTTTACTAGATAAATTAAGAAGCTTTAATGTTTTAGTTAGTGTATGTTGAGAACATGACAAAGAGAAGCAAGCATATACGCACAATCCATGTAATTATATACAAAATTTCTATGGGGATATGGCAGTGTTTTATACATGCTTTATATTAATACCCATGTACACTAGAAGAAGTACAGAAGGGTCTGGATCCTTTACAAAACAGTAAAGCTGCAGGATTTGATGGCATACATCCAGAATTACTGAAGAATTTTGGACTAGCAACTAAATGTTGGGTTGCCTTCTTTTTTAGTTCCATACTATACTCAGAGGTAGCATAGTGGCTTGGATGTTAAGATGCCGGGCTTGTTGGCTGGAAACCAGCAGCCCAGGTTCGAGACCTGAGTGCCACACGATGGGGTGAATTCCTGTTACTTGCCTCAGCTCCTGCCTACCTAGCAGTTTGAAAGCATGCAAACGTGAGATAAATAGATACCACCTTGGTGGGAAGATAACAGTGCTGCATCACGTCATGCTAGCCAGATGACTACAGAAAAATCTTAGCTCAATGGCCTTGAAACTGAAATGAGAATTGCCCCTTGTAATCGGCAACAACTAGCAGAGTAAAATCTGCAGGCACTCCTTTACCTTTACTTTTACTATACTCTGGATGACTGCCTCCTATATTCAAGACAACTAGAATTATTGCAATTTTGAAACCAGGGAGGGATCCAAATCTTCTTCAAAGTTGTTGGCCAATTGTTCTTCTCTATATCATCTACAAATTTTAGAAAGACTTGTGTTAAACAGAATAGGCCTAGCAGTAGAATCTGTAATTCAAGTGGAACAAGCTGGATTCTGCCCCAGACGTGATTGTAGTCATCAAGTCCTTGCACTAACTTCCTACCCGGAGAATGGGTTCCAAAGGAAAATGAAAAATGCCTGTGTCTTTCTTGACCTCTTGATGGCCTATGATACTGTCTGAAGAGAAGGACTTCTCCTCAAACTAATCAAGGTTATATCTTATTGCAACACCATTGCCTTGATTGTCAACATGTTGATTAACAGGCTGTTTAAAGTTTTCAAAGCACTTGACAGAAGCAGGCATCATAAATTGAATTATGGACTACCATAAGAAGTTTAATGGGAGAAACAATGATATTAAGAAGGAGCTGTGAGCGAAGATTGAGCAGTGTTATCAGATGTTTGTCTTTTATTCCCAGACCAGATTTTTCCAATGAAGTTTCAACATCAGAATAAGATTCCCAGATTCATCCTTACTAAGGAGTGCCCGACAGGCTTCTACTGAAAGCATAGACCAGACCCATGTACAACCATTCTGTGATGGAGAAAAAATACTTTTACCATTTTTTCCTTGTGTGGCAAAACATATTTTATAATTTTAAATCACAGATATCTTCCTGACAGCTCTGTGAAAAGCCATATCATGGTAATTTCTGAATGTAGTTTTACTGGAGGCATTAGCCTTGTTTAGGCAAGTTCAAATGCCTGGGACTTTAAAGCCCTTTGCTGAACACAAGTTGTATTCAACCCCTTCATTTTTTTGCCATTCAGTAAGGTTGAAGAGGGAGGAGCATGGTCTCAATTTCCAACCTAACCCACACAAAGACATAGAAGAGAGGTCACCATACACCAGCCTTTCCTTTATACATATTGGCATAAACTATGGCAGAATAGGACAAAAGGCTTGTATCTGAAAATTTTGATCTCCACAATGTGATAGAGTTGCATCTCTTTTTTAGTCAGTTTCTAAATGGTTTAGAGTGGCTGAAGGAGTTCATCTCCCCAAACTCTCCTTCTCTATGGCTGACTCTTGAATAACACATCGTTATATAGTTTGCTTAAAAAGCACACATTTTTCTTACAAACGTCACAGATGGCTTGACAGGTGTTTCCTTAATCAAATAGATTTCTAACCTGTAGCTATTTTGTTGCCCAAGTTTTTGTCTTGAAAAGATTTGTTAGCTTTATTATTAACGTTGATTGAAAATATGGCAAGACCAGAGAATCTTGTGAAGAAAATGGATTGACTAAATCTAATGTTGAAGGATATTCTGAAGCGAGTTAGTGAGAAAAAAAATGATCTTGCTTTTTGATATTAATACATCAAATCTTTATTAGTCATAGACTAAGCTAAGGAAAAGGGATACAAACAATTAAAAGCTAAAAGGTATATAAAAACAAAAGTTACACAAACTTTGCCATGACTTCCTCAATTTCAAGCTTCATATCGGAGACCTATTTTCCTTGCAGAGATACTCCAGTTTGCTTTAGCACTGGCACTTTTTGTGATTAAGTGGTTCAGTATAACACTTTCTGTTAAATTTAATTTGTTTTCATAATTTCGGCTTAACTTCTTCATTTTTGACAACTAAAAGTGCAACCCATCAGGTGTTACTACTGCTTAATTTTCTAGTAATGTTGATGATGCGGTATGGACTGTATTTCTTAAGTACAATGGAATGCATTATTCTAGTGTGGTGAGATATATGGCAACCAGCCAGTTAGGTGTTGTCTTTTTTCCACCCAGTCCATGCACACACGCACATAGATACATACAAATATAAATAATGGTTGAAAATCAGCCACACTAATCTGGCCTTTGGTAAATTTTCAATGGGACCAAAACCAAATTCAACCAAAATGCAGCTCTGCTTCCTTGTACACTGGGATCAGAGCATTTTTTATTCTGAAAACCACAACTTCATTTCTCTGTCTGGACTCTGGCTCAGTGACAAAGCAGCTGCTTAGAAAATCCCATTTCCAGAAATGTTTTCTAACAACTTTTCAGAGTAAGTACAGTTAATATTTGACTGAAGAGAGAGGGGAATAAAAATCCTTCACACTCCATCCCCATACATGTTACTGAGATATATTAGATTTCAGTTCTGAAGTGAATTCATGTATATATTGTCCCAGCATTATAGTAAACTTACAGGATAAAATTGCACCCCCAATTTAGCATTCTTCTTAAAAAACAACAATAAAACATTTCCTCTATTTTATTGGGAATATCCTTGGAATAGAATGTTGGATGAAATTAAATGCTGGTTTTCATGGAGCAATGTTTTCATCATTAGAATAAAGGGAATGGCATTTTTTTTCTCTGCACCCATTTGTGTATTTCAAAAACTTTTTGTGCTGCTAGGTGCTGACAAGACAGTGGAGAAGGGGAGCAGAAATAATTATTCAGAGATAATAATTCTCCAAAACCTTAATGTAGATAATGTATACATGGACAGTATTTTTATAAGCGGTGGAAGCTGATAACATTCAGTTAAGGTATCTTTAAGGCATTACAGGTGTAATTTCCATTCTTGTAATCTAGTAGAAGATTGTTCTATATAAAAGTGTATTAATTTGTTCTCATCTTAAAATGATGTTAATACGAGAATTTTTTTTGGAATATATTAGATATTAAAGAATATTGTGAACTATGTGTTGATACAAATCATTTTTTGTTGGAGGTGAAAATTGGGAATGGCAACATTTCTTCAGTAGTTGATGTTATTATCACTTTGTTTTGCCTTGAGATGCACAGGATAATTGACAATTTAGACCAGGGGTCCACCACCCCAGGGCTACAGTCCAGAACTGGGTCACACAAATGGTGGTCAAGCATGCACCTGCTGCTTGTGCAAATGGAACTGTGTGCATGCACATGCACCCACATGCCACTCACACGGAACCATCCTTCTCCTCCCTCCACCTGTGATGACACAGTCTGGCCACGGAAGTGACACAGATGAAGCGAAGGCTTAATTCCCTTTTATTGCTCCAACCTTTCTTCCAAATCCCCACAGCTCACTGCAAATTCAAGGGCAGAGCTCTAAACATGCACACGCACTTCCAATAGTTCTTGGCTGCTATACGTTCAGAGGAGCAGCACAGTCCCAGGAGCAGAAGCACTATGGAAAACCTGATCATGGGGCATGGCCCCCTCGTTTGCTGGGGCTGCAGCAAAAATCTGGAGCAGTGTTGCTAGGCACTCACACACAGCCAGGCTAGGCAAGGTAAGGCAAGTTGAAGGAAAGGAAAAGGAAAAGAGCAAGATAGCAAGATAGCAAGATGTTGGTTATTGTTGTATACTGCGCATGCGCAGGAAGCCTGCTGAACGCTGATTGGTTCCTGGAGCGGCGCTTCCCATTGGCTGGAGCACCAGCCAATGAGAAGCGAAGAAACCTGCAACCACGGCAATTATAAAAGCCGCGGTTTTCCCCTACAGCTTCCCTTGCCTGCTTGCTACACTCGGACTTTGATTGACACCTAGCATCGTGAGTTTTACTCGCGTCTAGAAATAAACGGGACCCCTCGCGGTCATCCAAACGGACCCTGTTTCTCGTGTTTTACTTAACCAATTTGGACCGGGTTTTCGGCTATAACAGTTATTACAAATGTGGCTAGAGAAGAATGCAACATTTGTTCCAGACAAACATCCCAACCCACAGCATCTCCTTAAATCCTATTCTTCAGAATTCCTCCTTCCAAGTCGCCAGGTTGCCCTGAGCTGATCCCGCCTCTTCTTCATTCTCCATCCTTAGGGATCATGTAGGGGAGGCAGTTCTCTTCTCCAGAACTTGCTCTTCTGCTCCGCTTCCTGTCCTTCCCTCCTTGCTCTGTCATCCTGTGCCCTCTCTTCCTCTCTGATGACCCTTTCCTGACCCGAGGGACCCAGAACTGTCTCGTCCCGCTCCTCCGATCACTCCTCCAGAGCCAGAGAGGCTGCACCCTTCATCTGTTGGCCCCAT
Source organism: Myanophis thanlyinensis (assembly GCA_017656035.1). Classification (NCBI taxonomy): domain Eukaryota; kingdom Metazoa; phylum Chordata; class Lepidosauria; order Squamata; family Homalopsidae; genus Myanophis; species Myanophis thanlyinensis. Next base: position 9,317 of record JAEANM010000842.1, read on the forward strand.
CTCCATCTCCTCCTCTTCCTTGGTCCCGGCCTCTGAAGGGGGTCATGACACTGCCAATATGACAAGCCAGAAAAGTTGGAGACCACTGATTTAGACAGTTAGTGCATGTTAAGAATATGTATATTTTGCTTTATTATGTCGCCAGTTATTGGTGGCATTACATATCATCAAGATGTAATCTGACCAAAATTATTATACCATATTGCAAAAATAAATGTATGCTTGGTTTACAGTCAAGGATTGTTGAAATGTGTTGTCTCTTGGTATTCAGCTTGATGTTTTGACTTCCCCACAAAGGAGGGCTTTTAGACACATTTTGAGGAGTTGTTTTGCATATCAGAGTCTTCCCAGGCCTTTATTTTAATTTTGATCTTAACTGCATAGTTAACACTCATGTATATGCATTTCCCCTGCTAATTATCACATTTTTACAAACTGCTTTGAAAACATTTTGAATGAAATCTTAAGTGCTATCATATTCCCTTAAGCTGTTTAAGCGCTAATGTTTAATTTATTTAATTACAGCTTTGGGGAAGAAGGATTTATAACCAGCATATGGCAACAGGAGAAATATTTATTGTCTGAGAGGTACAGTCTCAGTAAAGATTGCACCTCTTAGAACTCTTATATCTGCTTCTTATCAAGAGGCAGAGAGACAGAGATGTACCACATTTAAGGACTATTTTGAATCACATACTTCAAGATGCATCAAGTTTGACCTCGTTCCCCTCGATGAGAATGTGATCTAGACCAGGCCTACACAACTCAATGATGGGAAGAAATAATCAAAGGCCACAAAGGAATAATTGGTGTACCAATCAACTGTTTTGTGATCTGTGGTATGGTGGCAGTAATGGAGGAGGTCTGGGGGTATTGGAGCTGCTTGGAGTCAGGATATTTTTTGGGGAAGGGTCAGTGGCAGATCTGTTTCATTGCAGTTTGATTGCAGTGGATTTATTGACACTTCACAAAACACTGCCAGGCTACACAAGGCTGCTTGGTGTACCATGTATTATGGAGGCCTGGTCTATGCAAAGAAACAAAGAAAAGGGACTGTAGCACAGAACCTCCATTGCAGACAGAGTGCAGATCGTTCTATTGTGGACAGAGCACAGATAGTTTTAGATAACTATTTATTTCATCAATTTATGTAGCTGTCCACTCACTCTAATTCTGGGCAGCTGAAACTGATTGAAAGCATACAATATAAGGAAATTATCAGCAAAACAAAACAAAACATTACATTGTGAAAACATTTCAATGCACCATCCAGAGTTGCTTTTGGTGAGATGGGCGGCTACATAAATTTGATTTATAAATAAATAAAAATTTGATCCATCATGGATTCATCATGGTGAATATCATATATTTTATATGATATATATGACAGGTCATATCTTTCAGCCAGCTCGTCCAACTTCTGGGCCCCAGTGCTTAACAGAACCATGTAGCCCCCAATCCCCACCCACATTCTATCCAATTAGATTGGGATAAACAAGAAATGATTGTAAATACTTGGGAAAAAATCCAAAATATAAAAATGAAGCTTAAGAAGGTGAATGGCATTTGATGTATAGGGTAAAAAAAAAAAATAACTTCACATCTAAATTGATTTGGCCTGGGCTGGCACAGACTGGCCAGGAAAGAGATAATCAAGACTGTGATCTATGATAGGTTTATGCCAATATCACTGTGAGACTTGGTGAAGAAGATAAACTTTGTTTTCTGGTTCTTATGACGATAAAAAAATTCCAATACTACAGTTGAATACCTAGATCTATAGTGTGATCACACCTAGGCTATATCTAAAAGAAGAGTCTTCACCACAAGTTTGAGATTTCTGTCCCTTCAGCATTAAATGAGATTGGGAGATTAGCTGATTTGTTCAATGCAAAAGGTGGGGAATTCTTAAAAAAGAAAATAAAAGAAAGGTGGAACTTTCTGAGAGTTTGGATGGGCTCTTTTTCCATTGGAATTAACTTTTGCATCTGCCTTCTTACTGGCTCCAGGGGGACGCTAAGCTGAGGAGCAGGTCTTGTAAGGAAAAATAGAAATGAATATTCAGAATCTTCTTCGTTTCCTTCTAGCAGGAATGTAAGGATTTAGACTACTCCAATAAAGTGGAACTGGCAGCTATATTTCCTTACCATGAGGAAATGCTGCATTTCTTGCAGCATAAAAATGCATTTTTTAAATAATTTATTACAAACTCACTTGCATTTTAGTTATAGCTGAATATTACAACTATGATTTAATGTGCTGGGGGGATATCTTGGAAAAAAGGTTAGAAGAAAGCTTCACCACAATGCTAGACTCTCAGACCATGTAATGCAAATAAAAATGGAGGATCAGGAATAACAAAAGGACGAGCTTCTTTGCACAACATATACATAGTAATATCACTGCATTTACTGCTACAAATTAATAAAAGCATTCATCTTAGATTGCCTAGATCGGTTCATAGAATGTAAGGCTATATTTTATCTTCCTTAACATTAGTTGCTGAGAAATATGAATGGGACAATACAGAGACAACTTTGTTCTGCTTGTGGGTCATAAAGTGTCCAGGTTTGCTTAAAAAGAAAAAAACTTCCTGAGTTTTTTTCCTAGAGACATCACTATCAGGCCTCCTGCTGTGTCATGAGATAGAAACCGTAGAACAGTGGTGGGATGTCATTGGTTGCACTGATTCTATCGAACTGGTAGTTGTGACAATCAGTTGGCCCTGCTCCCAACCTCTGCTTTAGCCAGTTCTATATCACCTTCTTTTTTTTTTTTCTTGCTCACCTGAATCATGTGGCACAGATGTTTTCTACACCTCCACAGACTTTCTACTTACTGGGGCTGCCTCAGATAAGCTGAATTGTTGCAGGTTTTGAAGCTGCACTCAACAAACTTTAACAGTATAGCAAGGGGTGTCAAACTCAAGATCCAGGGGCTGGGACCAGCTCATGGGGTTATTAGATCAGGTCCACAGGGCTGCCCTGGAAACAGCAAAGGACTGACCTGCACTGCCTCTGCCAGTGAAAACAGAGCTTGGAAGAGCCACCTACGTCCCTCCTGAGCTCCGTTTTCACTGGCAGAGATTTGCAGGAAGCCGTCACAGCCGAAAACAGAGCTTGGGAGCCCGTTTTCACTGGCAGAGTGCTCGGGCCACTACCGAGGCCCCAACATGAGTGACGTCAAGCTAGTCACAGCCACCTTGGCCATGCCCCCTGCCCCTCCCAAGGTCAAACACAACCCTGATGCGGCCCTCAGTGAAATTGAGTTTGATACCCCTGTAGTAGAGGAATACCAGTGGTTTTCGAATATCATGGGTTCTGAAGTACCAAATTGTTCCTTTCAATGAGGATGGTACACTGCATAGTTTGCTTGCCAGTTTCAACTGTCAGCTTAAGCTGCTCCTTTTTGGTGACAAGCACCAATAAAACTTTTGTTTGCATTGGCTGTTGACTCATCTTAGGTGGAATTATGTACAGAAATAAGTCAATAATTCCCCATTCATTGTGATCCACAAGCAACTCAGATTGATGATACAATGCAAGGGTCTTGTATAGACAAGATTCTTGTTTACTGTGTACTTTTCCAGGTCACTTAGCACGTTGTTTCATAAACATGCTTTTAGCAATGCAGAGCCCTGTGTGAATGGATTTTAAGTTTATGTAGATCAATTCATCCTTAAAAACTAGCAGAACTAATTTTTTAAAATTTGCACTGCAAACACATTAGGGATAAGCTAAGCTATTCCCAGAAAGCTTTCAGTACCTCCTCAAACAGTAGGCTATTAGGAGATGCCAAGTTTGTCTTTAAGGCTGTGCTATTATTCGCCATCTGCAAAAAAAAAAAAGAAAGAAAGATGTCATCCAGGAAGGATCATTCTTGGAAGCAGGATTTGAAGAAAAGCATTTCCAAAAGGAATTTGGAAATTGCTCAAGTTATGTTCTCAAAGGTTTCCTAAATTCTATTGAAACAATTGCCACAATCAGGCAAAAGTGTATTTTTGGGAGAAGGTGTCTCCATACCATAAGTGAACTATTTGGATTTTGAAAAAGATCTCTGGAATCAAAAGATAACTTAGTGTATTTAATATCAAATCATTTACTAAATGAAAGAAGGGATTATATTTTCTATATATATTATTAAAGAATTTTGAAGAGTGTACAGATAGTTCTCAATTTACAGCCGTTCATTTAGAGACCATTCAAAGTTATAATGACACTGAAAAGGTGATGTGGGACCATTTTTCATTCTTATGACCCCAGCATTCCCATAGTTATGTGATCAAAATTCAGAATGCTGGGCAACAGACTCATAGTTACAATGGTTGCACTGCCCTGAGATCAGGTGATCAGCTTTTGCAATCTTCTGATAAGCAAAGTCAATGGAGAAGCCAGATTCACTTTATAAATTTATAAATGTTTGGAAATAAAAAATATTAAACTTGTTTAATTATTATATTTTTTAGAAATCTTGGCATAGCAGATTATGGAAGGCTGCTGGAATCTGATAACTAAGCTCATTGACCACCACTAGAGGAAAAGGGAGGAACGATGAAACATGCATTGCAACAATTGTGATACATTTTCTTCCCTGTACATCCTGGTGTGTGCTGGCATAGCACAATTACAAAGAGCAGAGCTTTCAAGAGTGAAGTTAAGACACATGTTTTGTCATTTTGTCATCATCGTAGTATGAAATGGACACCTGCAGCGGAACATAGCTCTCAGATGAGTTCAGACAATTCTCCTTTTTGACAATAAATATATCCATCTCCTCTCCTTTTAGAATTCTTCTTTGAAGGTTGAACAAACTGATATCCTGCTACTAGGAATATCTAGGACACAACATTGAATGTGATTTAAATAGAGCTGAAAGCCATAAAGTCTATTTTGGATTATTATTCTGAACCTGCTTTTCTTCATAAAGTGAATTCCAGCATCTCATATGGTGATAGTCATAATACCATGCATATAAACAAATTTAATATAGACTTACAAAATCAAATGATCATCATTATAACTATTATCGCAGAAGTAACATGAAACTATGAATTAAATAAATATGTAGTTAAATACAGCAATACACCCTCTAATAAACTACATGTGTTCACTTAGACCCAAACATTGGAAGGATTCCCTCCAGTGGTGGAATTCAATTTTATTACTGGTTCTGTGGGCATGGCTTGGTGGGCTTAGCTGGGGGGGTCATGTGACTGGGTGGGCAATTTCTGTAAGCAGGGCAATAAAGATTAGGCTAGAAATAACACCAGAATGTTTTTTTCCTGCCTTCCTTACAGGAATAACCCTATAAAGTGGAAAAAAACAAAAGGAGATTTCTTCTAACAACTGGTTTTCCGAACTGCTTAGAAAATTTACTACTGGTTCTAGTGAACCTGCTAGAACCTGCTGAATTTCACCACTGATTCCCTCACAGCCTCCTAAGATATCATAACCTTTTGTGGTGCAATGTATCTTCTGAGTAGATCTTGTAATTTATGACTAGCACTTTCCTGCACTTGAGCCAGGAAAATGCATCTGATGGCATATATTTTTTTTTCAATCTGCAAAGCCAGAAGTTTTATGAAACAATGTCAAGAAAAAACTAACTTGCTTGAAAGTTGGGTTTTGTGCAAAACTACAGCTCCTTGGAATGATAATATAGCATATACACAAGCCAGGGTTGAGATCAACATAAACCTCATCCCCTATGTAAAGGTTGTAAGAAGCAGACCTGTTTTAATGCATTGAGCATAGATATCTAATTTATTGGAGAATTTTATCAGAGAGTCATAGACTTTAAAGGGAAAATATTTATTAGATTATAGTTGTATGAAGCATGTGTATATCACCATAATTTTGGGTTTTATTGGTCAATATGAAATCCAACTGACTATTCATTGTCTTCTTTTTTTTTCTTAAGGTGCTCCCAGTAATAGAAATAATACCACCAATGTTATGCCTTATTTCCATGGGCAGCTTTAGGTTTCTGTGGTTAAATAATGTTATAATAGCCAGCAAGAGATAATTTTACATAGTTGATAACTTTCTGCAAATATAGTTGGGAAGACTAAATTACATCTGAATTCTTTCTTGAAAAAGAATCAAACTTAGAAATGTGAAAAAAATAAGTAAAGATTCAAGGCAACTAACTTCTGTTTAAGGTAGCATATCTCTGAAGTCTTCTGAATGAGAACTCAAAACAACTGAAGAAGAAAGGATAGTTGGTTTCATAGATACCACTTAAGATAATAAATGAGTCTTACTTAAGAATCCGAGAGACGCAGATATGTTACTGCTGTGAGAAATAGAGGATGAAATGCAATATTCCAGATCACGATGATGATTCATTCCTTTTGCATCCCAGCTTTTCAAAGTGTTGCCTTTACTCATTAAAGTACCTGATTGTGATGTGCCAATCTGATAAAATGAAGTACAGTAAGTACAGTGAACCCTTCATTTAATGCCTAACACCTACTAACTTCAGCTACAAGGAATGATTTTTTTGTTTTCTGTTTGAACTTCTCCTCCATTTAAATCAAGGGTTTCTCTGTTAAATCAAAGTTTTACTGTATGTATGTCTGTTGAAAAATCCTATTGCAATCCATGAATCTTAAAAAATTTATTACACTGGATATCAGCTAGAATAGATATATTATTAGTGCTTCATTAGAAGTTACGACAACTTGTGAAAGTATGTTCATAATTCTTATTCCTGATTTCTTAGTTTAAAAAGTTCCTGAAATGATCTATCATTCTAGAAAAAATGTAAATGTATAGAAAAAAACAGTTCAAGAGTATTGCTAACCATTTGTTTTCAGAAGGACCTAGCTTTTATTCTACTTTCCTTAAATGGAGCTAGAAAAATTATCACTTAAAAACTTAAGGAGTTGTTTCTGGTCAATATTGATGAAAGTGGGTGAGGTGATCAAGTAGTATGACTCATCGGAGAGCAGTTTCTTCTATCCATCATTACATTAGCTGTCTGATATCATGTTTTTGATCCAGTCCATTGGCATTGTTCATGATATTCAATATTTTTTAAATAATGTCTAAAAACTACCTAATACTTATGGTCACCAACAGAGCTTCCAAGCCATAAAACATAAAAATGTACTCAAATGAAAGAGCCAATGCAATTCATTGAAGCCAAGGCAGACTGGTTCATCTCATTCAAGAGTTCATGTATGTGGATAAGACCACACAGAGTGTTTTGAATGAGAGCCAGTGTCATGGCATGTGCATGGGAACTTGCTTATATGTTTGTGTTTCTTTAGCAAATGTTTTCAGATTTGTATTTGCATAGCTTTTCCTATAAATGGGCTCCTGGCATAACCCATTAACATTTGGAAATTTGCCAAACTCAGATGTTAACATCCATTTGAACTCCAAATTGTAACACCAATATCTGAACTGAAGGCAAACAAGGAAACTCATGGAATGGTCCACACCGTCAGAAATAGGTTGTGAATTGAATATGCTTCAAATGGAAAGTTATATGGAGATCCCAGATATAATTTTGCATTTATCATAATTAAGACTGGGATTCTAGCTGAACAGCTACACACACACACAAACACACAAACACAGAGGTATTTTTGTTTTGTTTCATTCTGGAAAGAATGATAAAAACAACAACAAAACTTTAAATACACATATAGCATAAACACAATATAAAAACAAAAATATGTCACTGGTTTCCATGTTTGTAGAAGTCAGTTCTAGGGAGTGGGGAGGAGGGAATCTAAACATTTATACTATATGAAAAGAGAATAATTTGTTTACCCATATATTTGGCTCAAGCAAGTCAGATTTATTATCATACGGAATGTTTCAATATGTGTAAATTGTGGATGGCCCCCTTTTATTCCAAAGCATCTCAAGCTTATCTGGGGGATTTGAGAAGAATTTTAAGGACCTGGGAAGTGTAAATTGCCTTCTCAATTACAATCCGATCTGTCGTCAATCTAACCACTGGGAAATGTGGTATGATACATATGCTAAAGAAAGGTGTGCATTTCTAAGTCAAAGCAATCATTATTGTGTAAGTCCATCTCTTCTTCTGCTCCTATCAATCTTTATTTTTCCATTTAGAAAACACTTGGCTGCTATTATTGCTTTCATCTTTTAAAAAGACCATTGCTACAACTGTGACAAAACACATGCTTTCTTTTTCCAACATAAAATACAACCATAGTCATGCTTCACTGGAAGCAGTGAATAACAATTCTTTGTTTTTATTCACTCTTTCAATATACCAAGTTAGGACCAATGAACTCAAAACTAGTTGCAGCAAAAGGCAATCGCTAGGAACGGTATCAGGATTGACCTCTGTCCCTAACTGGAGTATGCAGTTAAATTTGGGGATGTATTCCTTCTTTGTGAAAATGTCTGCTTCAAAACATACAAGATGTGCCTTTTGTTCCTGCTTTGGAGCTTGGAACTGTTTAGTTTTTATACTCCTTGCAATCTATAATATTCTGCAAATACCGAGAATGTTTGGAAAAGATTTATGTTTTAGAACCAAATGCAACAAGTAACAATTGATTATTTCTTTCACATTTAAGCACTGTGCTTACAAACAGTTTATCCATGCTTGGTCAGGTTGGAGGACTTTTTAAATCAGACCATTGCAATCCTTTGCAATAATTGATATTAATTAGTATAGCGGCTACAAAAAATAAAGGAATCAGTTTTTGATAATTAAAGGGGAAGCTTGAAGTTATGTAATTCATTTTGAATCTCCTGCACATCTTATCATAGAGAAATATCACCTGATTTCTCCTTATAATATCAATGCTTGCTTTGAAAATCATTTGAAATAAGTTTACAGCTGTGATTGGCTGTGAAGAATGATGGTGGGTCAAAATAAGAAAACGTATAAGTGGGGTCTTTGCTCACTTTATTATATGCAGTGAAAAGATGTTGAGACATTGGAAAAAGTGGAGAGGAGCAATTAAGACAATTAAACATACAAAGAATGGTTGCAGGAATTGGGCATAGCCAGCCTAGAGAAAAGAAGGACCAGGGATAGCAGTATTCCAGTATTTGAGGGGCTGCAACAAAGAAGAGGGGGTCAACTTATTTTCCAAAGCACAAGAAGGCAAGACAAGAAACAATAGATGGAAATTAATCAAGGAGAGAAATAACCTGGAATTAAGGACAAACTTCCTAACAGTGAGAACAATTAACCAGTGGAACAGCTTGCTGTCAGAAGTTGTGGGTGTCATGGTTCCAAGTAATCTCAATCAGTTAAAGACTCTGAGGCCATGGCTTTCTTAAAGATCCTGTTCATTGGGTACATCATATCAGCACAATCAAACGTGAAACCAACTCTGAATAATTCTCACGCTAATTAAAGAATAAATACCGGCCACCCCCCTTGTGTCACAGGTCACGTAGCCAACCAAACAGGTGATGAACTTCTCAGCACTCCCTCCTGCTGTTGTTAGGGCGCGTTGATCTGGCCTTGGTTCTCACAAGCCTTAATGCTGTTGTGTCTGGCAGTCTGGAGGAAAACATTCTACATTCCATAAGTCCCCCTCCTGTTCATAAGCATGGCAACTAAAAAACGAAGGAGAGAAAAATGTGGGTTCAGCTAGAGTCATTTCGAGAATTGATGGGTGGTTCATCACTGGAGGTCTTTAAGAGGAGACTAGACAGCCACTTGTCTGAAAAGGTACATGGTCTCCTGCAAGAGCAAGGGGTTGGACTGGAAGACCTCCAAGGTCCCTTCCAGCTCTATTCTGATTGATTTTGAGAATTGAGTATGCCAAGGGAAACATGGAAACTGCATGAGGTGGGGATGTATTAATTTAAAAAACATGTGTTATAAAACAAGAGGAGACATGGTAAAAAGTGAATGGGTGCAGAGTGAATGCAAAATGAATACAGTTATGACCAATATGAAAAAAGTATATCGAGGTGGTTTGATCATAGAAAATGAATGAGGATCAAATTGCAAAACTAACACATAAAAGAAGGGTGAATGTCTTGGGGAAGGCCCAAAAAGTCATGAGTTGCTGAGGTCCATAAAAAGAGAGAAGTAAGAAATTTAAAGAACAAAAAGCAATAAATGAATTGATATAGGGACGGTTTGCAAGGACAGAAAATTACAAGAGACATAGTGAATGGTATTGGTGTAAAGTAGATTTAATAAGACCTCCTTTTTCTTTGTTTACTTCTTTTCATTTCTTTTGTTCATGTTCTTGGTGTTGCAAAAGTTGCTTAGCCTCAAAGACTGTGGTCAGTAAGATTACACAGTGTCTCTTTTAAGCAGTTGCTGGAATTGGACCAGAATGGATTTTCCATTTAAAAGTATTTACAGGCCTTTAATCCAGGTCATATATTTTGCAGAGGTCTGTATCATAATTGTACTCCCATGATGTAAGTCACGCCAAATGAATTTTCATGCTATGATATGATTTCCTGCACCAAACCTGGGATAAATTGCCATGCAGTTCATCATGATATGTTATTATCATTGACACATACTCAGATATCATGGCAAGAAATCTTAAGGAAGAGAGCTTGAAAATATTGGACCGAGTAAGCACAAGTTGTTGCACTGCTGATTTTAGACCACTGAAATTGTTTGTCTTGCTTGAAGCAGGAGTCTCTGACATTTTGTTAAATAAAAAAGTGTAATGGGCCCTGAAAAGGTTGCAAATAAAACACAAGCTAGATTGTCTTTGCACTTGTTTAAATCTATTGCAGATCATTCTTCTGTCGTGCCTCTTCAGAATCAGAGCTTATTTATATATTTGGGGGGGATCAAATACATGGATATTTTGGCAGCATAAATTTAACAATCTGCATAAATAGCTCCCTCCTTTCTTTGCTTATGACGAATCTCAGAAGACATACTGTAGTAGTAATAGGTACAGCATTATCCTGGAAGTAGCATGCATGTTGTTTTAGCCAACAAAAAAGAAAAGAAATGTGTATTAGCATAACCCCTTCCCAATTAAGTGTTGTGGAATAGGCTAAATTACTGAGGAAAGAGTTTCTGTATTTATTTTCAGTGTTTCTAGACTATTATATGACTCTCAGCAGCTTCCAGTATAATATACAATAAGAATATACATTTTTAAAAATCATGAGTTGTATCAATAATTATCAACATAAATTTAACTTAATAGTAATGATATCACTATAAAAAGCATAATATAACACCAGCACTTAATATGATACATTAAGTTTGTTAATTTTATGTTGCTTTTTGGAGGGGTTGTTTTTGTTCCTTCAAGCCAATGTTGAATCCTGGTTATTACTTGGACAAGTCTGCAGATTTTTTGGCTTGACTTTAGAAGTGTCTGGTCATTGCCTCCGTCCTAGGGTAAAGAGAGAGTGACTGGCCTAAAGATGATTATACATGTTGGGGATAAAGGGAAAAGTTCTTTTTCTCTTTTTCCTTTTAATCTTCCACTTTCTTTTTCCTGTTCTCCACTTTTTATTTTGTTTTAAACTATCTCCTTTTTTTGCAATTGTATAAAATTACTTGTATAATATAATGTGTAATAAAATTATTGAAAAAATATTTGAGTCTTAAATGTTGGTACATTGTACTGTGAGCAGTAACCTAGGTTAGTCTAGTTAACTGATTTTCTGCCTATTGTGTTATTGTTAAATGTCTAGGAATCTTGCCAGAAATTAAAAATTTGCTTGTTCCTTTTGTTGATAGAAAGCTGGTTGTGAAAAAAAAATCAAGTTTAAAAAAAAGCTTATTTTAGATAGGCAATCAAATGCAAGAAAACTACATCATGTTTCTGATACTAATGATGCAGCCATTGTCCTTTTTTATAGGTTTGCTTCTATTATTGTTAGAGAATATGAATATTTATGGTGCTTCTGTCACTTGAGTAATCAGGCTGTGCTACTGAAAAAAGAATGTAGAAGTACTTCAAATGTTTTTAAAACATAACACATCTTTGCTGTTCCAAAAACCATTTGTTTTTTCAATGTAGTGACTCAAGTTAATACAACTCTTAAAGCAGACACATTTTACAACAGGTTACAGTGGAGTAGCAGAGACACACTGTATTTGTATAAAATCAGAAGCACTTCTTCTAAATAATTTTTGAATTAATCCACATTTTAAAACATGTCCTTACTAAGCTGAAAATAAATAAAGTGGAATCTTGTGTTTTAGTAGCCTGAACAATCTATGAAGAAGCTGACTATGAAGAAGTATAACTACAGAAGTGTGCAACATACTCTAATTTTATTTGCAAAGAGAACTAAAGCACTTAAAAGTGACTTATTTAACTTTATATGCGATGTGGCCCTGGATAGTCATTCCATTTCCATATGACATCCTTTCAGGGTATTATAAAGTTCCAAAACCAGATCTCAGTTCAAGCCCAAAGGTTGATCTATTGCAGGAAATATTTCTGATGTTATGAACTTATGGGTTTATTATTTTTGTTTTAAATTGTATTTGGAGTCCTTTCAAATCAGTATGCATAATGCAAACTTAAAGTGGGGAGGAGAGAGGATATTATTCTGCAGTCAGAATTAAGCACATACTAATTCTTTACTGGGCTTCATCTACGTACCTTGGTCTTACAGATTTCAAAGTTATTGGATTTTTTTTAAAAAATCTTGCCAACCATCCTCAGGGAAGAAGAATAGCCCCAATGCATGCAATGGCCCTAAAATAACAAATTAATCAGCACCTGATTTCTTGTCTTTCAGAGTTGCCTTAAGGTGAAGAAAACCTGAACTGCAGAAGATTATGTTTCTATTAAAACAGGCCTATATAAAGCACAATCACAATACATTTGCTAAGTAAGCATCCATTCAATTAAGTTGATTTAGCAGAAGGGTCTTTTGGTGGAGATGGGAAGCTATTCTATTGTGCTGCACTCACATTATTAGGCTCACCTCTAAGAACTTGCAGCAAACAATTGCTCATTAATGGATTAGCAGTAATTACTAGCAGCAGTCATTTTCCTCAAGCAGTAATGGACCAATTTGCTGCTGTAATTAGACCCCACTATTGTGGCTCTCTGGCCCTAAAGCTGCAGATTTCAGAATCTGCACCTTGTGCTTTACATTTGGTAAGGTATCCACTAATACTTGGAAAACACATGTCATCAAACTGCATCCCCCAAATGTGCAGTCACACCTCATGCTTATTAAAAATATAGATGCAGATTCAATTGCTACATTGGATTACCTGTTATAGTGTAGCTAAGTAAACATTTATAAGATTATGAATCAGAGCTATGTGTCTTTAGTAGGCTTCTAGAAATGACACAAACACAAAAGGAGTAATTAAATGTGAGTGGATATATCAGAAAATTAATAGGATGAATTCTCAAGGAATGTGTGAAGTTTTGTGATATAGATGTGCAGGTGAGGGCATAAGGATACGTGATACAGAACTGGGGGGGGGGGGGAGAGAAGAAGAATTAGCTTGCCGAGGAAGATTGCAAACATTTCACAAAAGTAAATAACTTCAAAGAAGTCCTTTGAGTTGAAGCTGCTCCTGCAACTTTTAAAAAGAATTGCTATTTTCTGGATAGTTAAAAAAAAACAGGATAGAGAGGGGAGTGGATCTATTCAGCTTGGAATCCGGCTTAACATTTACAAAACATGAAACTGTGCGTAGATAGGTATTTATGGAAGAATGTAGCCAACCCCCATCGTTTCTGTTAAAATTGCTAAGGGATGCTCAGCCTCTTCTAATAGATAGGGAGGACGCTCTCTTTGGAAGCCATAAGCCTTGTAAACTTAGAATCATCTCAAAATCCAAATTGCAAATGTCGCTTCCCTGAAACAGTTTTGGTGGGCTGGGAATGCTTTTAAAGGATTTGGCAAGTCCTGGTAATTGATTGCAAAACCTGATAATCTGTTTCCTCATTTTAAAAATGTTGTGGCTTAAAGTTCTCCTTCCTTTGAGGTCTAAACTCTCAGGTAGGCTCACCCTACTTACTGCTGGTTCAGGCTTCTATTTGTCAGTTGGTCTGGTGCCCAATTTTTTATATCCTGTTTTTACCTCTCTGGTTCTGTCTTTATGCCCAGTTTATATCTTTGATTCTCATTCTGTCTTGTTGCAGGATTTGGGACCTGGCAATGAAATAATTTTTTTCTGCTCTGTTCCAAGTGAATGTGTGTGTGTGCGTGTGTGTAACAAAAACTGAACACTTTCTATATTTCTGTAATCTTGGAGCCTTCCTGCTTTGAGTGATTGTGCTCACACACCTGCATCTGACTGAGCACAAGAGCCTCAAGAGCGTACAGCTGGAAGGAATTGAGAAACCTACAACCAACCAACAAATTTAGCCCCCTGGCTCAGAACAGGAATTGAAGTTAGAGCCTGTTTGACACATGACTGTCTATCTTTTGCTTAAACATATCCAGTGAAGGAAAGCTGACCACCTTCCTAGTAATTGGTTTTACTATCAAACTGTTCCTATGGTAGGTAGCTGGCAGACATTTCTGTAAGAACAATCACATCTCTATTTAATAAATGTTGGAAATAAGATATTCATTTTCTACAATTCTGTAAGGGTTGACTCTATATCAATAACAACCCTCTTTTCCCGCATATCCATGTGTGTGTGTAATAAAATTCAGAAAAACGGGACTATATGTGCTGAATTTTATGTATCTGATTGATGTGTTCCTATACATACTGTAGTATGTAGATAACAAATATTATATCTATGCCCAGCATAGAATGAAGTTATTTATGGGTGGAAAAGAACTGGAAATTTATTCCTGAATTGTGTGCTACCTTGACTTTTCCCAAACCCAATGGTTGCTTATTTAGAAACTTAGGAGATACATTTGCCTAAAATTGAAGAGATATTTAAGGGCATGAAATGTGACTTGAGTACAGATATTTAAAAATATGGAATTAGAAAGTCCTACACCAAAATCTTTTAAACACCTTTGGCCAAATGAAATAATATTGATATTTATGCTTTATTCTCTAAAAAGTGAATTTTCAGTCTTCTATTCTAGTAACCTCTCATTTTTCCTTCTTTAAAGAGATTTTTTAAAATGTCCTGTATATAAATTAACTACTGTTCCTTGAAACTTCTCTCAGATCTGATAATTGAGAGTAATTATCTTTGTCAGGATTGTGAAAAGAGTGTGATATCAATCACCTCAGATTTATATAAAACTCCTAGAAGGGAAATTTTAAAATTGTTTATGAAATAAAGCAGGAATGGCAACTTAAACTTTCATTCTCCTATTTAAGATTTTGTTACTGTCTTTTTTTCTAATTTGCATCTATAATACCAATTGATTGCTGAAATTCCTAGAATTTAGATTCACACTGTTGGAAAGACAGGAAATATTATTCTATCACAGCATAAAAATAAATAAAACAAAGTGTTGGGTACATGAATCTGTCAAGCCTCAATTTCTCAGTTTTTCCCTACCTAACATTCTAGCAGCATGAAATAGGACCTGTAAATTATGCTGACTGCTAAAGAGATAATGATAAAAATGAAGACTTTTAAACAGTTGAGATAAACATTTCTCTGCAAAATTTCAGTTTGTGTACAGTAAAATTCTGAGTCCCTAGTTATTGCTTTGCACTTTTTCACTATTGGATTTTTTTTAACCTGCATTGCTTTTTCTAATTGTCATGCAATGTTTTCAGTCACTTGGATTTAGATTATAATGGTTAACGGCAATGTCAAAATAAAATTCTGGATTAAACATGCAAAAGGGCAATATAGTAAAATAGACAATTGTTATAATGCACTTAATAGATAAAAATGGATCAGACAATGAGAAGAGATTTAATCTATTTCAACAAATAATCTCCAGTCACTGTGGTAAGGCTCAGTACCTCCTCTTCCCTCCAACAATTAAGAAAACTTTCCTTCACATATTGCTAGTGTACATTCAGAAGTATAACAGAAATCTCTTGATTGGCATCTGTCTTTTGGCAAAGTTTCAAGCACCTGACATCATTTATACAGTCTCACCTGAGCCAAATACCTGACCAGAATACAGGAACACAGTATCTCATGAAGCAGCTTCAGCTTCAAAATATCCTGTTTGCAGTGATAATCATAATACACATTCCTGACATTGGACAAATAAATAGTATTGTAGTAGATCTCTAAACTGTATATTTGACAACTGACATTTATTTCAATAAAGCCTTGTGACTCATGAATTCTGCATTATAGAAGATGCTATTTTTTGGCAATGCAACAATAAGGCAATTATTGATGTGTAGCTTCCTTCTCTTTTTTTCACAGGTGGGCGGATTTCTTAAAAATTGCATCCAGATTGTAGAGCGCTATATGTTTGTTTGGATAGAAAGGTAAGTCAGCCAATGAAGAAAGAAGTGGGCAAAGGATTGTTGGGCGTTGACATCTCCTTTATGTATTTGTCTTCTGAATACTAGTGTTTGTAAGAACAATCTATACAGACTGTTGAAAAGGAGTTTGGCCAACCGTTCATGAATGGGAAGGGCATTCGGTAGATATATTTCTATATTTTACCACCCAACTGAATCATAAAAAGGAATTACGCTGTGGGCACAGAGCTGCCCCTTCCAGAATAAGTCTTCTATGGTAGTTGAAAAACTATTTAGTTGAAATAGTTGAAAAGATTGAAATTTTACTATAAACACTGAAACTTTTCTTTAACATTCTGCAAATGAAGTTATATGATTTTTAGGTGACTTAAGTGAAAGCTTAGTTGGGCAGAACCTTCTCACTCCTTCATGTTGCATTTTTGCATTTAGAATAGAATAGAATAGAATTCTTTATTGGCCAAGTGTGATTGGACACACAAGGAATTTGTCTTTGATGCATACGCTCTCTGTTTGCATTACAGGAAATGGTACATTCGTCAGGAATCATAAGATACAACACTTAATGTAATGCTGTACACTAAAGATTTAGATCTTTATTTCATCCTTCCTAGATCTGATCTTTCTTGGATCCTAGATCTATTCCCATCTTATTTCAGCATTTATTTATTTAGTGCTGTATAGTCAGAAGTCATTAAGTTTATATGCAACTTCTTGGGCAATAGCCTCACTGAAACAATCATCTTTTAAATAGATGTATTCAAGCTTCAAGCATTGTTCAGAAGCAAATGAGCCCAACTGTGCTGCAAATGTCTATTGGGTTCACATTTCTAGTAATTCAGAGGAAACAAATGGATTTATTTTCTAATTCACATTTTGCATTGCTTTTCTTGTGGATATGTTGCTGGCACAGTTTAAAACTAAATATAAGAAAGGACTTATGTTTAGGAAAGAACGCTTTCTTAACTTCATAACTCTGTTCAAATATCATTTTGTTACTTACCAAATCCATTAATAAGGCCATTGCATTTTATACTCATATTAATCAAATTCCCAATTCCTATAAGTGCTCCCAGTCTTAAAAGTCAGCCACAGCTGAAAAGACATAAGGATAGTTGTCTTGTTTTTGCCTGTAAAGATGATACTTTGGCCAAATGCTTGGAAGAATTTTGTGCATTTGTGGCTGTAGGAAAATAAGACTGTGGCCAGACATACTGGGTTTTTTTATATGTTCATCAGAATACTGCAAAATTATTGCCTTGGCTTTTTTTAATGGCCATACTGTTCTAAGGATCTTAGTTGGAGATAGGGATTACAAATTACAAATAATATTTCCCCTAATTGTTAATTTTGAAAATGTTTTACATAAGGTGCCTTATGTGGACTACAATACTTTTCCTGCCTATTATAATGATGGTTTTTTGACCATCCCTTTTGTTGAATCCTTGACATTGAATGAGACAGAACTGCGTGAGTCGGATTTTCCATCCTTTTAACAATGTTACATAGAGTCAATTCCTTGGTTTGCTAAGTAGGTTGGTGGAGCTTCCCCCCCTGCCCGAAAGCCAATGGTCATTTCTTGATAAGTGATAATGCTAATAATCCCCAGGTCTTTTTTCCTTTGAAGTGAATGGCTGGCTTTTTGAGCTACTGTCAGTTTTAGAGGATTAGATACATGTTTAGGCTGGGTGAACTCATGAATGAAAATATTTTGCTTGGCAGTTTAGAAAATGTGGTTTAGCCCCTATCCCCACTCCCTCCCTACCCTCCATAGCTAAGTGCTGAACCCCTTTGGCAAGCACCTGCTTTCCACCATTGTCTTTTTGGGAGGTCTTTTCCTTTAGAATAAACAATGGAAATTCTAATATTGCTATAAATGGGACTTGGGCTTCTTTGTTTATATTTGCTTTGTTGTCTTATACTGATGATTGGATCTTGGTATGCAGATCTAGCACAGAGGCGTCAGAATTATTATATGGATCTTTTAAATGTTTATATACTGACAGAAAGCAATTCAATTATTCTTGCAAAGCATAATTATATCAGAATCATTGTAAGCAAAAAATATAGAAGATGCCAAGACCATTTCTCATGACCTATTAAAATGTAAGTGGAAAAACATAATTTTGTTTTTGTTTGAGGTGTTTTTTTGGGAATTCTGAATAAAAATATATCATTAATTCTAAATCTGGCAAATCAGCTTGCTGCCATCTCAAAAAGTTCACGAGTAATACAAAGTTCAAGAATCGCATATTCCTAAGAATTGAAAATCACCATTTGCTACTGAGCAAAAAAAAAGAAAAACATTTTTTCATCTCAAGAGTGGTCAACATGGAGCAAAAAGAAATAGAATAAAGCAAAGCAATATCTCAGATAAAGTTTGGAAAGATTTTTATGAATTTAAAATATTTTGCTGCATGCAAGATCTAATATTAAAGCATATTCATTTTAATTCCTTTTCAGCTTCTAAAATAAAAATATATACAGTATTTAATTAATATTTTTGCATTTCATATGTAAACTTATTCTATAGCAGGTAAGAAGCTTAAAGAGATTGAATCCTTAGCAATAGAAAGCAGAAAAATAGCACCACGAAGACTGACTTATATAAAAATATAGTTACCAAGTAAAGAATGAAAACATTGCTCAAAAACATAATGCCAGAATGAAGACTTTTGCACTGGTTTTGACATAACATCCTCTACATTGGCTTATAACTTAATTCTTATTTGGTGTATTTGCAGTTTTTAAAAAGCTGATATGATTTTAAGTTTCAATAGTCCTTGAGTCAATCTGTTTTATTATGATGAGCACATTAAACTGGACTCAAGAAGTCCACCCTGGAATAATTTTGCTACATTATTTTGAACAATTTTTTTTTCTTTTTACATCTACATGGTAGATTAGATTCCTTGTTTGATTGCTTGTATGCATGTAGCTGTCATTTGAAGAATACGCTTGCTTTTTTCTTGTGTATTATAGTTAGGGCACCAGGCTAGAAAGCAGAAGCTGGTAAGTTCATCTCACTTTAGCCATGAAAACCAGGTGAGTTACTTTGGGTTTGTCACCCTCTCTCAGCCAAACCCACCTCACAGGGTTGCTGTTGTGCAGAAAAATAGGAGGAAGAAAGCATGTTGGATATATTCACTGCCTCAAATTATTTGTAAAAATAAAGGTGGGGATATAAATGAATAAATTTAATTACTGTGTTTTTATGGTGGTGTTTGGGCTATGTATCTAAATTCTTACTGTTAAGACATTAAATGGGACATTCTATTGGATTGTGTGGTGCAAATTAATATCTTTCTACTTATGGCTACTGTTTGGTTAGGAAGACATTATATTATTTGCATAGGAAAAATAGTTAACCCCTCTCCTCGGCGAAAAGCCCAGCCTAACTTGTTCCATATGCTATTTTTGAGAAATATATTTAACAATTTCCTATCTGGCTTATACTCCTGCTTTTAGATTGCTTAGGATATGTGTCACATATTTGCCAGAAAATCTCTTCATTAAAATTTCCAATGGAGAGGGCTTTTGGAATTGATTATGATAGCAAAATAGTTCTCTGAAAGAGTTAAATAGATGTTTCCTGTTCTTCCTTTCAGTTTTGCAGCCTTCTAAGTCAGTTTTCAGAGCTTTCTCCCATGACTATGCAAATAATATTTAGTTTGCCGTAAGCAGAAGCATTACTACAGTTCTATGGCATTCCTAATTTGAATTATCTTCATAATTCAGCTCAGGATGACCAGTTAGTGCTCAAATTACTTTTCAGTATGTTTAAAACGAAACTGGGCAGTGGTCTAAGTACTAAGTGCAGAAGAATCTCTCCAAATTCTGGATTCACAATTAATTCATTTCAGAGTTAACGAATGTAAAATGATGCACATTGGGGCAATAATAGCAATATTAGCTGTACTTGTCCCAAATTTAGCATGTGCTTTTTTGCCCACGGGGATCTGAGTCCATAGGGTCTGAGCAGATGGTGACTGATAATAAATAATATAAATGTTTTCAACCTTCAATGAAAATGTTGACTTCGTGCAAGACTGTTTCGGAGTGCATTGCAAAAATATGGGAGAGAATAAAGCTAGTAAAGGGAACTGGTTTTTATGTCAGTAACTAATCAGTATACTTCTGAATACCAATGATAAGGATACAATAACTAGATGTGTTAGATGTCTAGTTGGCCATCACAGGAACAGCATGCTTGAATTAAGCAAGGCAAGATTTTTCCTCTTTTCTTATCTCTGCTTTCTATTGCTTTTATCAGTTTGGTTTAAGACCCTATGCTCTCATCATAGAAGCCATTGGAACTGTATGCTATGGGAGCAATTGTGACATCTGGCTACCTAAGTAAATTTCCACCTTAGCTAGGAATTATGAGAATAAAGAAACATTAATGAGAGGTTCCCAAGTTTCCCTATTGTTCTTTTTTCCATCCGTGCTGTGCCTTTTTAGATTATAAACCTGAGGAGAGGCACTATGTTGATTGTACTATTTTGTAAGTAACTGTGCAAACTTAAATGCTTTTTCAAACAAGCAAACAAATCTCAGGGGACAGGTAGATGATCTAGGAACTGTTTATCCAATATCAGGGCTGTTTTCTTAAATACATCATTGTGAATATAATTCCCACACACAAATAATTTCCTTGATCATCTTTTTTCACAGCTAGTATTCCCTATTGATCATTTTAGTTTTGCTAGGGATGGTGAATACAAGTGCTTTCCTTTTAATTATGTAAGCCAAAGGGGGGGTTGCCCATTAAGGAATGGTGCCATTACAATTATAGCCTTCATAAATATAACAATAGATTGTTTATCATGATGCGATCAGGAAAGCGCTTTCGCTCTCTAAAGGCAAACACAGAAAGAATGAGGAAAAGCTTCTTTCCACAGACAATACGAACACTAAACCATAAACCACAAGAACACTCAGGACTATAACAAAACCATGTTTCTATCTCACTCCCCCCTTTCCACTTCCCAACTTATTCCTACCCTACCCTCCCATTTGCCTAACTTACTTGCGGTTGCGTAAGCATTTCACTGCATATCGTACCATGTATGACTGTGTATGTGACCAATAAAATTTGAATTTGAATTTGGTGCCATTACAATTATAGCCTTCATAAATATAATAATGAACCAATTTTCCTGGTAAATAGTCCTTCAATATAAACACTATTAAATTTTTTGCTTATATGTGCGATGAATTAACTTCCAGCTACAAGTGGTTTTATTTGCTTTCATTGCATTCCATATTATTCTAATTTATGGTGTGTGCATGTACTAGTTTAGCTCCTGACAGCAGTACATCAATTCATTGCAACCAGCCACTATCAGAGAATGGACTAACCGAGCAATATCATAATTGCTAGCACATGTGAAAAACTGCCATAAGAATAATCAACCTGAGCCAGGTAAGCTCTGCTTCATTTGTCTGAATATTTCCTAATGGCAGAGAATTCAGGCATGCATGCTAACATAACATTTCATAGGCTGAAATGTTTATTTGCCCATCTTCATACATCCTAAGTACATAAACAACTGCAGGCATGGCTTAAACGATAACTGCTCTTTTAGCTTTAGATTTAAAATAGATTCTCAAATATGGAACAGCTTGCTTCTTAAGGTTTTACAAAGAACTCTGGATACGCATGGTGTAGCTTGAAGCTTTTTGATGCATGTTCAGCAATCTCTCAATCAATCATGCTGGGGAAATTTATTTTTTCCAAGATGGATATTTTTGAGATCTGTAATGGAATATTCTGGAAGGCTGAAGTGCTTTGATAGTACCTTGTCCTTAATTTGATGTCAAACTTATTTTTTTTGTGCGAAGTTTGACTTGTCTAGAAACTAGAGGGGTATGGCTGACAGATGATGGCATGTATCACATTAGGGAAAGAATACATTTAGAGGAAAAGAAAGACTCTGCATTCTCAAAGAAAGCTTTTCCTATAACAACAGTAGGGCAATATGTATGTATGTATGTATGTATGTATGTATG